>JAMZAV010005277.1:0-39722 GCA_024449915.1 Sweltsa coloradensis
ATTACTAAATGTTATAAAATATAATTTTTGGTATATTTATTTAATTTTATACCAAAGCCTACTGTGGTAAGTCATATTTACAGGTGAGAAAAAATATATATAATATGTTAAGTTATACTTTACGGAAAATAATCACGCTTTATTGGATTTTAAAACAAATATTTAATTAAAACTTCAACGTTTCAGAAGACTAGGCTTCCATTTTCAAGAAGAGTTGGTATAAAACAATAAAAAAAAAACATCAGCAACACAATAAAATATAAACAACTTAACCGCCTTACAAAGGCAACCAAATAGTAAGTACAAAGCAAATCAGGTGCAGTGAAAACTTTTTAACCACATCACTGTGCTAAGCGCTTTGCTTGACTTCTAGTCACCCTTCTCACAGGCTGATTCTGTTCTTCAACTGATGTTGTAGAATTGCTGGAAATCGTAGGACTTACTGTTGACTTCTTGTCAAGATTCTTGTAGGAGGATTCTGGTCAACTGTTGGTACGACTCTTGGACCATGTGTATCCAGCGCAGAGTCTGGATTATCTGTTTTATGGTTTTCAGGCACCAATCTATTTGCCAAAACAGGCTTCCAAGACTGGGCCAGACGTTTGCCATCATCTCGCTTGTTCAAGTTATGAGGGCGTTTTTCAATTTCTACTGCCTCTCTGACGATACGGCTAGTCAGATGGCTGATCATGGCAAGAGACCTCATTCCTTCAAAGTCTATCGAATGACCCTTTTTCTTGACATGTTGCGCCAAAGCAGAAGTGGTTTCCAGCTTGTTGACTGCAAGCATGTGTTCTTGTAGGCGCATTGACATGTTTCGCCCTGTCCTGGCCAATATAAGTCTGGGAACAGTCTGCACATGGGATCTCGTAGACGCCCCAACCCTCCAAAGGTATCTTATCTTTAGGACCACCAATAATCCAATAAAGCGTGATTATTTCCGTAAAGTATAACTTAACATAAACCATGAATCACGAAAGCCTACAACAGAATATATATATATATATATATATATATTATTTGACAAGAATGGGTGGCACGTCATAAACACGTTAGTGCCCAGAAGTAAAGTTTTTTTTTTTTAAATTTTTTTTTCTTGTGCAAGTTGGCCTCTTCAGCCATTCTTCTGTCTTGCTATCCAATATAAGACTGCCTCCTTTTCTATCCTGCTCAGGTCATCGGGCAGGGAGTCAATGTCATTCTTGAGGGCGGCGCATCTGAAGAGATGCGCTCTGTCTTGATCTTCTAAATTACAAAGTTTGCAGGTGGCCGGTTCGTTGGTAATGTTGAAGCGGTGCAGGTGGTGCTGCAAGACGTCGTGACCGGTTACAAGCCGGAAATGGGCGGTGGCCGTCTTCCTCGACCAGTCTTTGTCTGGCCCTTTTTTGATCTCGGTCCACCAGTTCTTTAGTCGTGAAGTCTCTTCTGTGGTGTTTCTGAAGATCCTTTTTGTGGTTGACTTGATCTTAGTTTTGACATTTTGGTAGGAGAGAGGCGCTGCTGGTGGTTGCGGTGCTTTTGTGGCATATTTGGCCAAGAAGTCTGCCTTTTCATTCCCCATGATCTTGCAGTGGCTGGGGATCCATTGAGTCTCTAATAGTTTGTTTTGCTGTCGGATGCCGACAAGGGAGTTTTTGAAAAGCAGCGATTTAGGATGGAGGTTCGCTGCTTGAGAGACAAATTGGATGGCTGAGACGCTGTCGCTTAGGATCACAAATTTTGTCTTGTTGAGGGGGAAGGCGGGGGTCTCGGCGATTTTTTTTCGGCCGCCCTGGCAATGGCTGCGACCTCAGCGTCGAAGTATGTTTCGCCAGCTCCCATTGGAGTGGCTTCTTCAAAGAAGATGCAGTGGATGCCGTAACCTGTTCTGTTTGTAGCCGAGTCATAGGAGCCGTCTGTGAAGATGTGCACCCACTCTTGAAGAGGAAAGTGCTTCTTCAGGTGCTTCTCGGCAAGCTCTTTCAGTTCTTTATGGTCATGGTCATCTTTCTTCTCGATGCCGTCATTTTGGTCCCCGGGGCAAGCTGATTGGACTTGTCCCCGGGAGAAGCTCTGGGAGTGGTACGTCAAGTGGTGCACGTGGTGCTTCTAGGAGGATAGGACAGTTTTTACTCTTCAGTTGTGGACTGTTTCAGCAAAGTTAGTTTGCGCCTTGACTTTTGAGGTTGGGTAGTTGAGCCATTTGTCGGGGATTAGGCGCGCCAGTTGTCGTGCAGTTGGACAGCGCGCTGCTCTCTTCTTAGCTGTAGAGGCTCAATTTTGCTGAACCACTCCATGGCGATAATTGAGGTGGTTTTTCACTGCTCCCGTTATGAGGCGAAGGGCTCGATTTTGGACTCTGTCGACATGGCTGGCGTGCGTTGCGGCGGCGGCAGGAAAGACTTCGGTGCCGTACTCAATGGCTGGTCTGATGTACGTTTTGTAGGTCAGCGCCAGAGTGTCTAGTTTTGCGCCCCAGGACACACCGGCTACCCTTTGAAGGAGTCGTAGTCGTTTTTGGCCCTTCTCTGCAGCCTTTTCAAAGTGGATCTTGCCGGTCATTTTTTTGTCGAGAGTCACGCCAAGGTACTTCATCTCATCTGTCTGTTTAATCTGTTCGCCGTCAAGAGTGATGTTGAACTTGAAGGGATTGTGACTCATCGTGAAGTAGGTGCAGATGGTTTTGCTGCAGTTTATCTTAAAGCCGTGCACTTTGATCCAGCCTGCAGCTATCGTCATGGCGAGGCCCATTTTTTGCTCCAGTCCAACCGGACATTTTCCTGTGAAGAAGATGACAAAGTCGTCTGCAAAAACTTTGACGACAAGGCCAGGTATTCGATTCAATAGTTTGATGAGTCCATTGATTGCAATTTTGAAGACGGTCGGCGCTGTGATTGTACCTTGAGCAACTCCGGCTCGCGTCTTACGTGTTTTGCTATGGGCACCTTTGTGGACCACCTTGATACGCCTCTTGTTAATGAAGTCGTGGAGCCATCTGACAATGTTGTTTGGTACTTCATCTTTGAAGTAGCGACTTAGACTGTCTCTCATCAACGAGACATATCAATGGTTTGATTTGTAATGTAAATTTGTTAGCTTGTTGCGGAATTTATTAACCTGGATGATATACTAATGTAAATGACACAATCGTTTAATCATTTACCAAGGTAAAGCTTGATAATACTGTTGATTTCTAAAAATCAAATGACCTTTGATAAAGTATAAAACATTGTGTTATGTTGTTCTTAATCCACTACAAAAAGAACGATTTCTGTTGCAATTTGTTTATTTTGGATCTCTTCCGCTATAAGTACTAAAAAACAAAATAATATAAAAGCTATATGTACTATTCACTGTCAGATCAAACATCTGAGAGGAAGGAAAAATAAAAATTTCTTGACTTTTTATAATGTAAAATTTACAAAATAATGCCAAGTCGTTAGACTTGACATGAACGATGCTGGAACATTCTCTAAAACTTCATACCATTGTTCAATTGTCCGAAATACGCATTCAAAATGTGAAAGTTTGTATGGATTTTTCTTCGGTTCCCATTACATTTTTCAAAATAATTTTGATGTTATAACATAGATTTATCCAAGCTGTAGGGTGTTAATTTTTTTCAATGGCCTAACATAAAAACTAAAACAAAAAAAGCAATTTCTGACTAAGTCTATGCACGCGCTTCGCAAAGGCTGTCTCGTAAATACTGTTAATATAATGGAGAAAGCATTGCTAGGAAACGAGACCTTCATAATGTTCCATTTAGATTTTACAAACCTTTTTTCCAGGGGGTTCATTTTAGGCCACTCTTCCCCAATTTTATGCAAGTTTGGCTAAACAAACCTACTACAAGTAGTGTCTAAATCTTGTTGAGTTTCTCTAGTTGAACTGTACTTATGCAGTAACCTATAGGACTAGGGTAGGCAGACCTATATTTTAAAATGATCAAAATAAAGTGGCATGTGGCCATTATGTAAAGCCAATTTCAATAGTATTTATATACTAATCTTTGAAATTTGGGTGGTCAAATTAATTGTGCGGCCATCACTCGATAGTGGCCTATAATCGAGTCAATACAAAATGTGTATTTTTCCAGATGAATTGCCGTTGCCATCCGGTCACAGCCGTCATCCCAGGCAGAAGTTTGAAGCATCAACAAAGGACTGTCCTGAAAAACTAGCGTTCAATTCAAGTGACACTTCCAACCCCGGCGGTAGTTCCCGCGTGAAGCAGCACTTGCGCCCCCACTCCTCGGTGGAGCCGCGTAAGGAGAGCTTCACCGATCCTCCTAGTCTTGCAAGACGCGAGGAACAACACGGCCACGTTAAGATATTTAGATGCAATATTTGTGATGATACATTCAGTGACCTCAGTCTCCTAATGTCGCACAAGAGATCACATGAAGAAGATACTAGATATGGTTGTGATGCGTGTGGAGCAAAGTTTCCCACGAGGTATCGTCTAATCGTTCACATCAGGTCGCACACACAAAAGAAACTCTATGCCTGTGATGTAGGCCTATGCACAGCCAGGTATTCTGATAGATCAAGCCTTCTCTCACACAAGAAAAAACATATTGGTGGCATTCAAATTTCGTGTGATTTATGTGAAAAAAAATTCTTTGATATCTATAGCCTTTCCATACACAAGAGAACACACTCAGGCAAGAAGCGATTCTCTTGTTCTGTATGTAAAAAAACATTTTCTTTATCTAGTTACCTTACCACACACAAGAGAACACACACTGTCGAGAAGCCATTTTCTTGTTCTGTATGTGAAAAAACGTTTTCTCATCACAGTACCTTAACCAGACACAAGAGAACACACACGGGCGAGAA
This sequence comes from Sweltsa coloradensis, assembly GCA_024449915.1. Lineage (NCBI taxonomy): Eukaryota > Metazoa > Arthropoda > Insecta > Plecoptera > Chloroperlidae > Sweltsa > Sweltsa coloradensis. Next base: position 4,821 of record JAMZAV010005277.1, read on the forward strand.
GCCATTTTCTTGTTCTGTATGTAAAAAAACATTTTCTCAAAATTGTTACCTTACCAGACACAAGAGAACACACACGGGCGAGAAGTGATTCTTGTGTTCTGTAGGTGAAAATACGTTTTCTTGGAGCTGTACCCTTAACATACACAAGAGAACACACGGGCGAGAAGTGATTCTTGTGTTCTGTATGTGAAAATATGTTTTCTTGGAGCTGTACCCTTAACCCATTGGAGCCGACTTACGGAACCGTTCCGTATTCCACGAGTGTGACCTAAAAACGGACATACGGATCAGTTCCGTGTCAGTTTCGTTCGTCTTCGAATTCGCGCCAAACCGGCGTAGTTCAGTCAATCTCACACAGATAGCAGCACTTTATGGAGGCTGAAACTTTTTACCGACGTGGTTGAGTTTTTTCCTGATAAATTCTCGAACACGGCCATTTCACAGACGACTACAAATAATATGAAGGCCTAAAAATTTGTAAAGGCGGTGCGCCGTAATAGAAATAGGCTTCTCAGCTGTTGTTTACTTCGTAAAAACTGACGTAAAGCTCTTGAATGTTACGAGATGGCGAATCTGAAGGCGATTGTGCTGAATTTCCAATGAGCGTGATATATGTGAAATTCAGGAAGTGTTGTTGATTAGCTTGCAAATGATGCAAGTGATAATAATGATGTGGATGAAGACTAGAGTACTTCTAACCAAGATAAAATAAGACGATGACACAAGTAGGGTAGGCCTAAGGCCTAGGGCTTGCGGGAATATAAACTAGAAAAGCAAGCATATGAACTAAAAAAATAGGCCTAGACCTTCAATTTTGTGCATTCATGCGATTTCGGCCCGAGGCAGGGTGCGGCCGGGTGCCATCCCCCGTAATACGGATTTAACTGGATCTGTACGGGCAAAATAAGCAAAATCAACTGGTGGCTCAATGGGTTAACATACACAAGAGAACACACGGGCGAGAAGTGACTCTTGTGTTCTGTATGTTAAAATACGTTTTCTTGGAGCTGTACCCTTAACATACACAAGAGAACACACACGGGCGAGAAGTGATTCTTGTGTTCTGTATGTGAAAATATGTTTTCTTGGAGCTGTACCCTTAACATACACAAGAGAACACACATGGGCGAGAAGTGATTCTAGTGTTCTGTATGTGAAAATATGTTTTCTTGTATTTCATTTTGTCATGAGTGACAACAGTGAAACAACATGGCACATAAAAAAAAGTTAAGTGGTGCTCAAAATACAAAACTTGAAAACAAAATGGCTAATCAAAATTATTAGAAACCATTCCTAAAATTAGCAGCTTCAGTTAATTTTTTACCCAAAAATACCCCACAAATACAGTAAGTGTAGAAAATACAATTTAAATAATATTATAGTCGTCACCAATGCGGTAATTTCTAAAATATTCAGCATTTTAATTTTTTGTGAAGAAGGGGAGAGGTGGGGGGGGGGGGACAGATTGAGTCATCACAAAAATACTGTTTAAAGGTAGGTAGGTAGAACCAATACAGGGGGAGCTTAAAATATTATAGCCTAGGGGCGCTAAATGCTTTAATCCGGCCCTGGATATAATACGGAACCAAGTTCTTTGGATTCATATCCGCTCAACCAATGTCTACGACCAGTGTTGGGTAAGATACTTTTTTGAAGTATCTAGGTATAGGTAAAGGTACAAGGCAACTTTGTTGCGCGGAGCTCTCAGAGGGCGCAAGCGCCCCCTGAGAGCTTGCGCCCCTAGGCTACAGCCTAGTTAGCCTAATGGTTAATAAGGGCCTGATTATATCAAGCACGCTCTACAAGACTGTGTGTCACTTGTTTAATAGGTAACCTCGTGGATTACGTGTAAACGTGTACACGTTTGTGTGCAGGGTGTAAACGTTTAGTGAAATGACGTTTTCTTACATCCCTTGTGAAAATCATCTTTTATGTCTATAATGGCAAATAGTTTCATCCCTGACAAGCCTGCTATAACATCTGCTACCGGGATGATTGTGATTCTCTTTCATTTTACAAAAGTTAACTACTATTTATCATAATACTTTATCTAGACTGCATTTTTTTGTAATTATGAACATTTCTGTATTGTGCAGGAAAACAGCAATAAACCATTGACAATCATTTTCTATTACTATTTTATTGTCAATTTATTTTATTTTATTACCTTGAATGGGAATCGTTGATGCCTAGCCTCCACTGAGGCTCCGCCCCTGGACCCCACACACAAGAGTTCAAGAGTACGTGAAACCGTTTGGGGGTAAACGGGCGAGATCTGGAACACCGAGGCTCCGCCCTGGACCCCACACACAGAGTTCAAGAGTACGTATAACCGTTTGGGGGTAAACGGGGGAGATCTGGAACACCGAGCAGGCTCCGCCCCTGGACCCCACACACAGAGTTCAAGAGTACGTGAAACCGTTTGGGGGTAAACGGGTGAGATCTCAAATATTGAAACCAGTGATTCACGTCCGTTTGCCTCTACACATATTCACACACACATTCACACGTAATTTACAAATATATTCACATGTCTTAATAGGTCTTCAAAGATGATTATTAAAGATGAAAGAAAAATAAATTTCTTGAAGTACCGGTACAAATGCTGTCACCATAATGAATGCACAGTAATACATTAAATAAATCAATAATAAAGTAAGTTTCTTTGACTGCAGCGACTGCGTTAATGTTTATTATTATTCGTGTATTTCACAATGCTAGTTAAATGATTGAGAACGGAGTTGTACTGCGTCATCCTCAGTCCGATGACAAAGATGATCAATTTCAACATGATGCAACTAAACTATTACTTTTCATGTTGTTTATTTACTGTACATTTTACTGTATTATTTACAACCTGGTATCACAACGCTGATTTATAAGTTTGAACTACGAATAATAGATAGACCCACACTTAATGAATTAATGAATCGTACATTGTGACTTCTTTAGGAAAAAACAAATCTATCAAATAGCTATTACCTTACTCTTCTTTGTCTTCTATACTCATGTCTCCTCATTCAAATTCTGCTCTTGGAATTCTTTGTTTGTCATTCTTCTCACATGTCAAAACCATCTCACCCTTTCTCTTCCAAGTTTAAACAAAACCTTGTCAACTCCTACTCTCTTTCTTATTTTCTTTACTTCCGACTTCGTCAAGATTTTATATTCTCTCTTTGCTCCTTGTGAATTACATCTCTGCGGCTTGTATATTACTCGGGTCCCTCGCTCCTAAAGTCCAGATCACTTCACCATAATATGTAAGTAGTATTGACAAATAGTTCAACTTATTAAGTACAGCTTACATTTACACGGAAAACCTTTATCCCACAGTAACGTTCTTGCTTGCTGATGACATACTTCGGCCTGGGCCACATGTTTTTAGAGATTTCACTTGTTTCTTTGAATTGTTTGCTATATCATTTCCTATTAAAGTAGCAAATTCATCCCACGTGTAACAATGTTTCTCCAGCCTTGATCGTTTCCTTGCACGGTCTTCTGGTTTCTTTCTTGGCTCGTTTTATTACTAGAGTTTTACTAGTGATTTATTTATAACTTTTTTGTTGTCATAGTGATGTTGTAATGTTTTTAATATGGTTAAGATTAATATTGTATTGTTTCCATTTTGTATGTATTGTGAAAATAGCAAACATTTCATTATCACATAAAGAAAGGAAACAAATAAAACACTATATATTATAGTTTGCATAAGTCGCACTTAGCTCTTGTCATTTAATAATCACCCAGCAATTTTAAAACGTCCCCATCTGTGGCCTCCTTCAAATCTCAGTTGAAACACTTCCTCACATCCAAGAGCTTCTACTCACTCCACGAATACTTATCTGCCTCAGTTGTAAATACCTTAACATTATTCACAAAACTGTGTGTAAACCCATTCAGACCAGGTGTCCATTAGGACGTAATATTTTTTTTATTTAAAGAAATGCAAATTAATTTTTAAATTTGATCCAGTTTTAAAAATCAAATGTTTATGTTCTCATTTCATTAAGAGAAATATTACCTTTTTTAGAGAAGATTGAAAATAGAAATTTGCTGAAACGGTCAAAAAAGTTTTTAGAGTTTTCCCAGAAATGTAATATTCTAGTATTGCTGCTATTTGAGATACCGGTACAGAAAATCCAAAATATGCTAGGAATTTGGGGAAAAAATCTTGTTTATTAAAAAGAATACACTTATCCTATCTACTTATAATTTACATTTGGAAAAAAAAGTATTTTTAAAAATTTTAGCTATGCAGTGAAAAGTATAACAAAAAGACATTAATTAAATCTTAGAAAAGAATTAAGAATGTTAATAATTAGATTAAAAATATCAAATTTTGGTGAATTTAATTCAGGTCTGATTTCTAAATTTTATAATTATAGGTTGAACCAGATAAGCTGGGGGCCGTCAAGGTCAAGAGAGAGCACGGATGCCAACGTTGACAATTTACACACAACTGGCATTAGGTAGGGCTTGGTCATGTTATCGTGATATTTTATCACATAAATCAACATTTTATAAGCTGTGAATAAAATAGTCCGTCCCACAGAGTCAGTATTTTAGCGAAATAATGATTTTAAGTAATCACGATTACAAAAAGTTTTTTTTGTATTGTTGGTAATGGTGTGTCCAAAGTTCCAGCTGTTTATAATGCCAACCTCGCCAGATGTGATGTTGTTTTTTAGGAGAATCAAAATGTCTTGATTTTATTCGTACACTTCATAAATACTTTAGTTTTAGGATATATTGGGCAAGACTTGGCTTTAAAATAGTCGTGTTTTTCTCCGAAAGCAGTTTTAGAGACCGTTATTTTATTTACTTTTTGTCGATCCTGTGGCCATAGTGCGTGGACGACAGTGCTGCGATCCCTCGGCGACCGCCACCTTATCTGAATCACAGTATAGTAGGCCTACCAGTATGTAGCTTATTTTTAGTAAAGCCAACAATCTGTGTGTACATGCATTATTATACCTACATTATTTGTATTCATATATTTTATTACTATCTTACTTTAAATTTATATACGTACCTATGGATAATGTTACAATGTACCATATCCATTTAGTACCATGTATAAATCTATGGATTAATGAAGAACTTGAACTTGTTCCTCTGTCTGGGCCCTGAGTAGAACATTGTATTCCCGTGAGGATGACCATAGTAGGGTACATAGGCCTATCGGGATTTCTCGGTGTGACCCTATTAGGTTAGGCATAACTAGGTTGTTAGGGAAATAATAATTATTGTGAAGGGAATGTCCGAGGGCTGTTTATAATAATGACCGAAGAAAACCTCGTACTTGTTTGTCAGGATTGCCGCTGGCTGGAATCGATCCCGTACGTCGGGACCTCACGAATCAGTCTCACTTGCTGCTCTTGAGCTGTCGATATATTCTAGTTTTATAATAAAGGGGTAATGATTATAAATCAAGTAACTACATCGGAAGTGGTTTTGACAACATAAGTAAATACTAAATACAATAAAATACACAGGATCAACTTGAGTTTATTATTATTAAGCAGTTCAGTTTGCATCTTTTTATTTAAGAAATTCAATTCATAACTCAAATTTTATTATTAGCCCCCAAAGTGTTTGTATGTACCGCGTTAATATTCCTATTTCCTATGTGATTTTAGATGGCTGTGGGCAGAGGTAGATCGCTGTGTATCTTACAGGCTGTGTGTTTTGTATCAGATTAGAGGCCTAGGCCTAGAATTTTGACTTTGTTAATTAAAATTTAGATGTTAAAAAAGGCTATCTTCGTTTTGGAGTGAAAGTCAGCGCTTGCGAACGTGGTTGGGCTGTTTGGGCATAAACTTTTCATCAGGTAAGCCCAGCTAACCAGACCTAGTCCCTAGCTTCTAGGCATCCCTAAGCCTAGGCCCTAGCTAGGGCAACCTAACCTCTTGGACTCGGGCCTTCCGTAGGCCTAGGCCCTACACAAAGGCATCTAGACACTCAAAGTAGGCCTACTATGGAAGTAATTTATTCGGCCTAGGTCCTACGCTCGCCTCACAGTTTTCCCTGTTCTAAACACTTGGTCCAGCCTAGCATAGGGGCTAGGCCTATGACCTAGAGGGCTTTCCATACGCCTAGGCCTAGCCCCCTAGGTCTAACGCAGCTTTATCTAGTTAATAAGATCCAGGTTCTCTACCTAGGTCTAGGGCCTATTGAGGCTATAGCTAGGCCTAGGCTCTTGCAGAGTGAAGGCTGGTCTTGCTCCTGCAACTTGAGGTGTAGGTAGGGGCTAGGCCTAGCCCTAACCCTAGGCTAGGAGCCTAGGACGTTGACGTAGCAATGATCATCATTTAGGCTAGGCCCTCCGGCCTTCTCCTATACCGGTAGTCAGCTAATTAATTAATTAAACGAAGTGTATAATCTTACGTTCGAACGTAAAATTTGCTGAAAGTTGTTCTTACGTTCAAGAAACTATTTGCTTCTGACCGAGCCGAAGAGGTCGGAGCGTGCTAGTTCCGAACTCGTACGCTGGAGGTTCGTCGGCCATATTTATTTTTGTCAATCTGCCACGAGAAGTTGGTGTGTTAGCACGACGTGTTGACGAGATGGATCTGAATATTGGCGATAGATTTGCGAATGCGCGGGAAGTTGAGGAGATAGTGAAGAGAGATTTGTTCAATTTTATATTACAAGAAGTAGGAGTGCCCACAGCCCCACACTAACACGCCCACGCAGTCGCCCACACATTCAACGGGACGCCGCACAGCTGCAGCAGCTGACGGCAGGCACTAGGCCCAGGCCCTATGCCACAGATAATAGAGTAGGCCTACTAGGCCTATCTCTGCTATCTCGTAGTAGGCCCTACTTACTACATACTTTCCACAGCAGTTTTGCTTCAATAAATTGAGCCTAGCACAGCGGCAGCAGCAGCAGCTAACGGCAGGCACAAGCCTACCTCGTTGTAGGCCCTAATCTTTGTGTATCCAATGGTGTCCCTAATTAATACATAGGCCTACTTTCCCCAGCAGTTTTGCTTCAATAAATTGAGTCTAGAGGCTTTATTTTTTATAATTCCTATTTGATTCGTTGGGCCCCCTACTCTTGGGTATATTTACAACAAAATAATAACGCACCAGTAGGCATATTCTATTCTTACAAGTTTGGAACGTAATAACAACGTAATAGGCCTAAACAATTCTTACGTTCGGTGGGTAAACGGCGGGAAAGCACTGAACGTAAGATTTATTTGCAGTACTTTTTACGTTCGAGCGTAAGATTATACACAGCCTTAATTAAATTCTGTTATAAATAGGCCTAATGATCCGAGCTAGGCCTAGTGTTTAAAACACTGTCAGTCAGTCGGTGACTCGGTGTAGAGTCTTCCACCTAGTGCAAACATTCTGCTATTTAGTACCCTATCCAAACATGTTATTCTGCTCAAGGCCGGGTCCTAGTCCCACGTCGTTCCAAGCATTGTAACAAGGCGGGCCCAGGCTTACCACTAGAGCTGCAACAACAACTCCACCAACCGTGTTTAAAAGTTTACAAAGTGGCTATTGAACCATAAGTTACGGAATAATTAACAATAACTAATTGTCCGTAGCAATTCTCCGAGTATTGCCATCGATGATATCAACATAGCCTACATCACAGGGCCGTGTGGCAGAGTGGGGGGGGGAGTGGGCCTAGTTAGTGATGCCCCGTTAAAATTTTTCAGAAAATACAAAAAAAAAATGTTTTCTTATTTAGCCTACTCCTACTGATAGTTCCTACTAGGATAATACTTTAAGTTTTTCAATGTTATAACCTACATGCGCTGTTGACCCATCTCTATTTTTTTCTCATTGCATGTTTGTCTAAACAATTAAAGATGCCCCGACTGGGGATCGAACCCAGAACCTCCGGCTTTAGGCTTCCGCCTACGTAGGGCCTACCAATGCTATTTATTATCACTCAATATAGGCCTAGCCTAGGCCTACATCAATTACACTTAATAACAATCGTCAATCAGTAATCCTCAATTAATTTCATGCTGTAGGGGATAGACATAGAGATACGGGTTTTTAGCGTTTTAGGTTTTTGATGCAACAAAATGCTAATTTTACTAAAAATAATGTTTTTAATGCCTTTTGAGAATAGTTTAGCAACCAATGTAGGCCTATTTGAGCGAGCGTAGCGAGCGTCTCCACTTGACTCTTATGGCTCGAATGTCTGTTTTGTTTTTTTGTTTGTTTTTTTCTGTTACTGCTTCAATACAGGTCGCACCGTTTCTCTGGTCGACCTGAAATTTTGCACACGTGTACATACCACCTAGGCGGGTTGCAATATAGTTTTTGAACAAAATCCGATTGTTGGTTATAAAAAATAAATAAAAAAAAAAAATAAATAAAATGTACCGATCGTTATGAAATTTTGCAGGGTCAATACGTACAACATTCTCTCCTATTTTCCAAATTTTCAGCTAAATCGGTCAAGACCTTAAAGACTTATTGGTAATCATAATTCGAAAAATGATGTTAAAAAATGAAGGAGGCAGTGAAGATACAAAGATAGGCCTACACTTTAGAAGGCATGACGTGAATTAGTACAATGCAAAGATGTTGGAATAGTATAGTGTACAATGTCAATATCCAGTTAGGCCTACACTGTGTGGTGGGCCTTATGGAAATGTCGTACTCGGGTCATGTTGCACGTACCGGTGCTCGCTCAACAACGTGTCCAACTGAGCGTTTTCCTAGTCTAGTGTTTTATGTGACTACCTCTATTGAATTGAAATGTTCCTATAATTCATCATTTAAGAAACACCCTACATTTAGGGTTTTGATGGAAAGAAAACCAATTGATGGCGTGGTGTCTAATAGTGCACACTCAAACCGTTCTCTAGTGCCAGTCTTATCTTAGCATACAGCAGGGTCCACTAGATACCTAACAGCTGCTGTAAGGTGGGTCTTCGCTTGTACTTCCACAATGTATAAGCGCCATTTTATATCTTGAAGTCAAGGCCCACTTGATAATGTCTACTGAGCGCGCTAACACATTATCCAACGGACCCCTTACAGAGATTTTGTAAACAAACAGCAGACTGCAGCTGGACGTCAATTTCAGAAGTCGGTCGCACATTTGAATGCAATAAATACATAAATAGGCTACCACTTTATATATTCTTTGATTATTATATTTGCAAGTAACATTATGATGTAAATAATTTTTATATCTTTCAACTTCATATCTCAATTTTCATTTGCATACTAATGGATATTAGGGCCCGAGGCAAACTGTCCAGATACGGTAGGCCTATGGCAATAAGGCCTATTAGCATTGATGTGTTTGGTAAGATAAAGATGAGCCCAAGCCTTGCACTTGTCCATACTTGCACCATGTATAAACCAATACCTAATGCGGATTAATTTTAATCAAACTTGAACTTGAATCTGGGCCTAGCCCTAAGAACGCGGGTAACCTCCAGACCTAAGTTCTACGTCGACTTCTACAAGAAGGTTTATTGGGTAAGGTCTAGGCTTGGTCTATGAAAAATCCCACACACTAGGGTCTAGCCTAGACTTATGCGCATAAATATTTTATCGTGGAGTTGTAACTTCATTCTAAACACAAAGTTGGTAATATCCACAATGACCAATGATCTATCAAAACAAAACAAAAACATAGCACATTCTGCTACGGATATATTACAGAGCGTGTTCGGAGCGCTCCAGATTATTTAAAAAACACACGCTAAGATATAAAATGGCGGTTTGTTTACATCAGGTGAGAAGACCCAGCTTACAGCAGCTTGGCATAAGTATCTAGTGGACCCTGAGCATACAGCAGTGGCTGGTAGGCTGCCACGTGCGATGTGATAATATTATTATGCTGGATCAGCCGCGATGGAAAGTTATTTCCAATATAAATAGTTATAGATACGAAATGAATTAACAGAACACATGAATTTCTCCCCTTGCATTAGTCAATTAGCCCTACAATGAGAACAAATGGAGCTAGGGCCTACATAACACTGACATACTTCATGCAAACAAACATGTTGTCAGAATTAAACACATTTTTTTAAAATTTTCAATTATTGTTGAAAATTTTCATTGAATTGAAAATTTTCAGCGGGCCATCACTACTTCTGCCTCACATTACTGAATGTTTCAACGTCCATGGGTGATTACACTTTTAAGTTTGTCAACCACACCTAAGCTTATCCTAGGCCACATGGCTCCTGTTGGAAGTCAGTATGATAACTCGGTGTTGTTTTAACTTAGGTTGGAGAAGGCCTAGCCCAGTCTAGGAACCTAGGCCAGTGCAAACATGGACACAACCATTGATATCAAGGAAGAAGAAGTTTGTGGAGACGATGAAGGAGCCCCAAGGATGTTATCAAACGTTAAGACCGAAGATTCCGCCGATATAGACCAAGCTGAGTTTGGAGGTAGGTTGGCATTATTCCTACGCCTAGGCCACGATGAGTCATTCAGGCCTAGATCTCGTGACTCGTGAGGGTTATTATGTAGGCTTTAATGAGGCAGTGAATTTTCATAGATATTATTTGAAAAAATCTAGGCGGCAAGGTTGGTTCTGCTACAATCATTTTCAACATCCCATTATACTAGGGCTGGGCAAAGAAATCGATATTTCGATACGATATCAATATGAGCCGATTTTTTCGATTTCGATATTTGGTTGAATATCGAAAAAATATTGAAAAAGGTAATTTATTTAAAAATTAAATAAGTCTAAAAAAAATTCAAAAATCATTGTTATGATTTCTAATGTTCCACGTTTCAATTGCCTGTGAAAAAATATTTTCCTTTAAAACTTTTGTTCTCATCACCTTTCATCTCCTCCCCTTACCACTCGTCGCTACACTTGTACGTCCCCCCTTCACCCGCTGCGCGCGCATAACCGGCCGGCCGGCCGTATGCAACTCGAGCAAGCCCCCCTCTCTTCCCCTCCCGCCAGATCAGTTGCTTGGCCTTCGCCTGTGACACTGTTTCTTGAGTTGGCTGGCTGCCACATTCACAGCAGTTGAGGCATTCTGTTTATCGTTCGTTATCTTTGAAGTGTGAAGTGTTCCGTGGACCGTGGGAGCGTGGTGTGGACACGTAATAAACAGCACGCGAGCAAGCTTAACAATAACTCATTTCGAGGACTTCAAGTTGTGGTAAGTACTGTTTTTATTTATGATTTTTTTACTTTTTAGTTATTTGAGTGATTGTTTCATGTTTTACAAGACCCGACTGTATGCTTTTGACTAGACACTCGACTCCACTCTGACCGATCCACGCAGCGCCTGCGCAAGTGGCCAATCGCCGCGCCGCCTTTCACAGTGACATCACCCGTGAGCCCGGGACCTTGCACTTATCACGATGTTGAGTGTTCTTGAAGCCAAAGAAGGAAGGAAAACTTTTTCTACATACTAAGTCCTTCATTATTAATAACAAAAATACCCTTCATTAAAAGTTTAATAAGTTAATAACCACCCAAGTGTAATTAATCAATAAATACAATGGTTTAGAAAATACTTTGTTTTTCATTTCACTGCAAACTGCTAAGGGGGAGGGGATATTAAAATACGTGTATTGCTTTCGATATATATCGATATCGAAATTTGTGTGTAATATCGATAATTAAACTTTATGTCATAGCCCAGCCTTACATTATACCATCACTAAAGATAGCACACAGTGACTTTGATTGCAGAACTACAGGTATTATTTTATTTAAAAATTGTTTTCAGTGATTGACATATTAATGGGTTGTTGGTAGAGCCCCGAAAGTTTGTTTTTAAGTTTTAACTACAATGAATGTTATTTAATTAGTTTGGAAAAGGCCAAATGGCTAGTTTAGTTTAGATTGGAGAAGGGTTGACAGGTTGGGAAAGCATAGAGAACATAAAGCCCAGCCTGAAGGGCTGGGGCGACAAAACTTTTCACCTGCTGATGACAACTGTAGCTAATTTAAAGTTGTTACCTTAATCCACGACGCGTTTCGTCCTTCCTGGGACTCTTCAGGCGGATGGTGGCCACTAAAAATCAGCTAACTACATGCAACCAAAACTCACAACACATAACCAAACCTGTGGTAGGGCCACGCAAGAAGTAAATTCTGCAAGCATGTTGTCATCATCAGCAAGGTTACTTCACACACCATTCATACTGGGGCACACAGTCAGCACAGACAGTAAGGGGGCTTCCCTCCCAACTCTGGTGCTCGGGAGACAAGAAATCCATGACTTACCCTGGATTCGAACCAGGACCCTTGGCAACAAGAGAAAAGCTGCCCCTCCTGCTGTTGCTGGGCAAGGGTGCCTCTTCATTCATACAAAGAGAAAAGGTTAGAGATAGGAAGGGTGGAAAGTCACAACACAGCACAACCAGTGAGGGGGCTTCCCTCCTAGACTCTGGTGCTTGGGCGACAAAAGAACATGTCTTACCCTGGATTTGAACCAAGACCCGTGGCAACGAGAGAGGCTGCCCTACTAATTGTGACTGGGATTCGAAAACGAAAGGAAACAAGACTACAAATTGCAAGCTCTTGGCTATAGCACAGGTACACGTGCTATATTATCTCTTGGCTGCAGATGAAGAGGTTGAAGGAAAAGACGAGTAGGGTCTAACAGGTTCATCACCTGCTAGGCCCCCCCAGCAGGACAAGGAGTCACACTTGTTATGAACAAGGAAACACGGACCCACCAGAGGGTGTAGAGTAGGCTCGCCCATCTCGACCCCATAGGTGAAGAAAGATGGAAAGTGATAGGTGTCAAATGACTTGGTTGTTCAATTAGTTTGGAAAAGGCCAAATGGCTAGTTTAGTTTAGATTGGAGAAGGGTTGACAGGTTGGGAAAGCATAGAGAACATAAAGCCCAGCCTGAAGGGCTGGGGCGACAAAACTTTTCACCTGCTGAAAGTTTAAATTAGCTACAGTTGTCATCAGCAGGTGAAAAGTTTTGTCGCCCCAGCCCTTCAGGCTGGGCTTTATGTTCTCTATGCTTTCCCAACCTGTCAACCCTTCTCCAATCTAAACTAAACTAGCCATTTGGCCTTTTCTCCAAACTAATTGAACAACCAAGTCATTTGACACCTATCACTTTCCATCTTTCTTCACCTATGGGGTCGAGATGGGCGAGCCTACTCTACACCCTCTGGTGGGTCCGTGTTTCCTTGTTCATAACAAGTGTGACTCCTTGTCCTGCTGGGGGGGCCTAGCAGGTGATGAACCTGTTAGACCCTACTCGTCTTTTCCTTCAACCTCTTCATCTGCAGCCAAGAGATAATATAGCACGTGTACCTGTGCTATAGGAGCCAAGAGCTTGCAATTTGTAGTCTTGTTTCCTTTCGTTTTCGAATCCCAGTCACAATTAGTAGGGCAGCCTCTCTCGTTGCCACGGGTCTTGGTTCAAATCCAGGGTAAGACATGGTTCTTTTGTCGCCCAAGCACCAGAGTCTAGGAGGGAAGCCCCCTCACTGGTTGTGCTGTGTTGTGACTTTCCACCCTTCCTATCTCTAACCTTTTCTCTTTGTATGAATGAAGAGGCACCCTTGCCCAGCAACAGCAGGAGGGGCAGCTTTTCTCTTGTTGCCAAGGGTCCTGGTTCGAATCCAGGGTAAGTCATGGATTTCTTGTCTCCCGAGCACCAGAGTTGGGAGGGAAGCCCCCTTACTGTCTGTGCTGACTGTGTGCCCCAGTATGAATGGTGTGTGAAGTAACCTTGCTGATGATGACAACATGCTTGCAGAATTTACTTCTTGCGTGGCCCTACCACAGGTTTGGTTATGTGTTGTGAGTTTTGGTTGCATGTAGTTAGCTGATTTTTAGTGGCCACCATCCGCCTGAAGAGTCCCAGAAGGACGAAACGCGTCGTGGATTAAGGTAACAACTTTAAATTAGCTACAGTTGTCATCAGCAGGTGAAAAGTTTTGTCGCCCCAGCCCTTCAGGCTGGGCTTTATGTTCTCTATGCTTTCCCAACCTGTCAACCCTTCTCCAATCTAAATGAATGTTATTTAAATATGTTTAAATTGGTTTTAAAGATTATTTTTAAAACCAACTTTTGAGAGGTCTAAGATTTGTAAGTAAATAAATAAATAAATTTTAAATTAATAGGCCTACCTATCTAGCTAACTAGAGTAGTCACCCACTCAGTCACACACGCCTAACTGATTGATCTGATTATTTATATATTTGTTAAGTAATGCTGAATTAGGTAACTTGTTAGGCATAATGCTAAAAATGCTAGTTCTTGCTAATTTGTGGTAAAAAAGCACAACTGTTTTAAGTTTTTCCACGAAAAGTGATTCATCTTGATGAAAAAAAAACCATTTCTAAAAATTGAATTTGGGATAATTTACTGACTTAAACCCTTATAGGAAGGGTAGAGATATAATTATTTATCACCACTATTCAAAAATCAACTCATTTAATCTGCAGTTTATCATATTTTTAACCCGGGAAAAACGCTGTTTTGATGGGATTCGTATAATTTTCCATAAAATTCGATTATTAAATGATTTTGGATTGGTTAAAAATAAAGAAATAAAACACTCAAAACACAAATTTCGTGTTGTCCCGGATTTTTGTTTGCCTGTAGAAGGGATTCATTTAAACATAGAAAAACAAAATGGATAAATGAAAAATTGCAAAAAATCTAATTTTTTTTTCAATTTGATGCAATTTGGAATCCAAAATCAGATTTTATTTTTTAAAGAACAAAAGTTTTTTTTTTAATTCTTAAAAATCACAAACTTCACTAGTTCGGTAAAAAGAAATTTTGGGTCCATCTTTGCCCTATGAAGGGTTAAAGAAACCCCATGTCGAAAGTAAATTTTGGTAGGCATAGGCTTAATTCCCAAACCGTGTTTTTTGTCTTAAGAAATTGTTCTAGTTATAAGAATCTGATACCCTGAGTGTATAATGTTAGTGGCCTGTCAAAATAAAATTAGTGCTCCTTTTCTTTGCTCGTAAATTAAAATTTTATGAAGACTGATTGGGCCAATCAGTCGTGAGAATGATGTTTTTTTTAGACTAAAAAAAAACAATTTACATGTCGTCCTAAGTCCTATCCTTAACTAACCTTAGTGGGATTTTGCCATATACGTACAATAATTTAACACTAACTGAAACCCTGCCTAATTTTATTATTTTTATAATGCTCAAACTAAAGGGTAATGCTCTTATTTAAGGGCACTATAGTTATTGGTCATGTAGAATATGTGGTTTACGTGTTTGGAATTGTAGATGTGACGTATTGCGTCTGGCAATGTTTACAATTTACACATACAAATCATTAGACTTTTCACTTTTGGGGGCTATTTAACTTATTATTATTTTTAAAATGTGATATTTCGACTACTTTTCAGAAAGTCTTCATCAAAAAATACCTTACTGCTAAAAAGTAGTCGAAATATCACATTTTTTAAATAAAAATAAGTAAATAACAGTGAAAAGTCAAATGATTTGTATGTGTAGGCCTAACGTTACTACCTGTTATATAGTTTCAATTTTTATAATGTTTGCAATGTTGTTTTTTCTTTTTTTCTTAAGACTTTGTAGACCTTTTGTTTTTTATGTAGGTTAGGCTTTCAGTTGAATATTTTAGTTAACGTAAACTGCTAAGCTTAGCTAAGCACAGCACATTTTATGTTCTGTTTTAGGAATTGACGAGATCGCGCGATCAAGCTATTCGGCAATCATCAACTTTCCACAGAAAATGTCACCAGTCAAACAAGAACAGCAGTCCGATTACTTGACAGAAGATCATCTCGACTTTGGTTTTGTGGAAATGGACGTAGATCGTGTTGAACCATTGGAATTTTCTAATATGTTATGTGAGTAATAATGGCAAACCTGGGTACCTTACTCTTGGCTTTAGCACGCCAGCCCTCCCACCTGACCTTCTTCAATAGGATACAAACTATTTTCCCAAAACCTACCCTTTAGTTTTTTTCAATTCTATAGTCCCTAAAAAATATGGGGTCAAAAAGTATACTAAAACTTACACGTAGACTGTACCAACATACAGTTACACCTATGCCAGTGGCAGATCCGGGGGCGGCAGGAGGGATTGCCCCCCTTGTTTCTTAAAGGGTTAAATGTTATTCCATTATGATGACAGCAATACTGCAACATTATGATAACATATGTAACTGTGTGGTAAATGTAATAAAACATGTTGATCATCCGTCTATTTTTAACACATTTTAGACAATATCTTCTTAAGAAAATTTCCTGCAGTACTAAGCAAGGGCCACATTGCAATGCACCAACTCCATCACCCTCCTTGCAAAACTCCTGGATTTACTCCTGACCTATAGCTATCTACACAAAATAAAAGATACATGTTTTAATGATATTTTTAGCATGTTAGGTAAATACGGACCTCTTTATGAAAATTGGTAGGCCTATATAATAAAATAAAAAAGTATTTAAAAGTTGGCCCACCCATTCGGTTACCAAACTGGTTTTAAGTTTTGTACTTTATTCCATCTTCAATCGTGTTGTAGGTGTTGACCCGCTACAGTTGCCAGACTACCCAGCCTCTCCCTGTGAACAACATCAAGCCAAGCAGGAGGTACACTCTGTACAGGTGAAACAAGAGCCAGACAGTAGGCCCGAGGAAGTCTGTCATTTATCTAAAGCTGACCTGCAGAGTGATCTAGGTAAGCAATACACATTACCCAGCCTCTCCCTGTGAACCTCATCAAGCCAAGCAGGAGGTACACTCTGTACGGGTGTAACAAGTCCCAGCCAGACAGTAGGCCAGAAAAAGTCCGACTTTTCTCTCAAGCTGTTCTGCAGAGCATTGAAGGTAAACAATACTTATCAAACTCTTCAAATGACTTGTCGCATCAGCATGTCTAGCGCACCATGGGAATTGTTGCTGTTTTTGCATTCGATTCGTTCGAGAATATTTAAAAAACTTCTAAAAAACCTTTAATAAAATGGTTTGATGTGCTGCAAAAATTTGCCTCTTCTTTACCTAGTGTATCTGCCTGTAGTGCAACCAATATCGTATCATATTCGTAGGTCAATAAGGACAAGCCTCGCTGGTATCGCTATGTCCATGTCTAGCCCTTCTCTGATACCGTACTATTTAATTCAGTTTTGCTATTGCCTACTAAATTGGATGGAAATGGACAATGCAAACAGATTCTGTTCTTAACGGAGCTGCTTCTTTGCTTACCTTACCCTTGTTAGGCCTCTTTTAACATATGGCACCAGGCACTCCAGCTTGGCATCCAACTACCCGCCAACATATGTGCAAACTTGAAGTTGCCTAGTTTAGAATAAAGCCATTGAAATATTTTCAGTTAAGACTCGTTTCATCCCCAGTGCTTCTGCATGCCGCGATCTATGTAAGATTCCTCCCATTAAATTTTTTGTAAGCAAGCTGATGTTCAGTTGTTCAGGGTATGCTTGCTCGCCAGGTGGTTTAGTATTTGAAAATTGTGAGGAGATAATGGACGTTACTATAAACTTTCTTATCTGAGTAGCCCTTGGTCCAATAAGATGGCAAAGAAGTCGCTGCACAATAGAAAAACAATGCAAAGTAATAGTTTAATGCAAAATATGCCTTTGGTTTGGTAAAACAAACCTTCTACAAGTAGTGTGTAAATCTTGTTGAGTGTCTTTAGTTTTACTGTATTTATGCAAGCTAAGGCCTCAAGTATATTTAAAATGATCAAGTTTGTAAGTTGGGTGTTGCCATTAGTATGTGAAGGATATTAGTCAAGAGTTTTTTATAGGGAACCTAAGTGGGCGTTGTCCGGTTCTCTCCGGTCAGCGTGGTATAGGCGATTAACCCGTGCGAAATGTTTCGTAAGCGACAGCGCGAGAACCCGACCACGGCCCGGAATTATATTCATACTGTAAGAAACTATAATCTTTCCTCTTTGCGTGGTATATACATAACTCTGCTATATCACAAATATTAATGACATTTGTTTTGAGTTCAAGTGAACTCTACATTTACACTTTTGCCAAACCTTCCAAACTGCTCAGGAAAAAGCACGTAAAAAACATTTTGTCCATGGCATCAGCATAACTTTTTGGTATCCGACTTGCTTTGTGGCTACTGTGAGTCACTGGGTTGTACTAGATTATACATTACTAATAAATATCCTCTAATGTGCCAAAAAAATCTTGAATGCGAAGAACATTTAGCAACCATGGACAGGCGCGTGGTATGCGAGGATGCCACAGCTGCACACAACATGGCTGCGTCTCGCTTAGGTTGCCGCTCAGTAAAGAGTACATTTGCGACAGCGCGCAAACATGGGTCCATTTAACTCATAATAGTTTGAATTTAAGAAGCGTCATTGAGCAAAAGTAGAATGCCATCATCTTTACAAAATTATGCATCTTGTGATGTTATTGGTTTAGATTTCTTTTACGCGAGTCAAAAGATACGACGAGTTACATTGTCGTACCGTGCTAATTCTTATGGGCGCTGAGACCAGAGAGAACCAATTTCCTTCCCGCCTTCAAAACTTAGGTTCCCTATGTCTTGGTGTTTGAAATATAAGTGGTCTAATTAAGGGTGTGGCGTTTAATCAAGTCAATACAGTATATTTATTTTTCAGATAAATTGCCATTGCCATCCGGTCACAGCCTTCGTTCCGGGCCGAAATTTGAAGCATTGACAAAGGACTGTTCTGAAAAACTAACGTTCCAGTTAAGTTACACTTCAAACACCGGTGGTAGTTCCCGCGTGAAGCAGCACTTGCGTCCCCACTCCTCGGTGGAGCCGCGTGAGGAGAGCTCCACCGATCCTCCTAGTCTTGCAAGACGCGAGGAACAACACGGCCACATTAAGATATTAAGATGTAAGATCTGTGATTTGACATTTAGTGACCTCAGTCTCCTACTGACTCACAAGAGATTGCATAAAGATGATACTAGATATGGTTGTGATGCATGTGGATCAAAGTTTCCCACGAGGTATCGTCTAATCGTTCACATTGGGTCGCACACACAAAAGAAACTCTATGCTTGTAATGTAGGCCTATGCACAGCCAGGTATTCTGATAGATCCAGCCTTCTCGCACACAAGAAAAATCATATGGGTGGCAAGCGAATATCTTGTAATTTATGTGAAAATAAGTTCTTTGATATCTGTAGCCTTACCACACACAAGAGAACACACACGGGGGAGGAGCCATTTTCTTGTTCTGTATGTAAAAAAACGTTTTCTCAGAGCGTTCAACTTAACAGACACAAGAGAACACACACGGGCAAGAAGCCATTTTCTTGTTCTGTATGTAAAAAATTGTTTTCTCAAAACGGTCACCTTACCAGACACAAGAGAACACACACGGGCGAGAAGCCATTTTCTTGTTCTGTATGTAAAAAAACGTTTTCTTGTTACAGCAACCTTACTACGCACAAAAGGACACACACGGGCGAGAAGCTTATTCTCTTGTTTTGTATGTAAAAAACTTTTCTCAAAAAAGGTCCACCTTTACCAGACACAAGAAAAAACAAAACACGGCGAGAAAAACCATTTTCTTGTTCTGTATGTAAAAAATTGTTTTCTTCAAGCAGTCACCTTACCACACACAAGAGAACACACGGGCAAGAAACCATTCTCTTGTTTTGTATGTAAAAAAACATTTTCTCAAAACATTCACCTTACCAGACACAAGAGAACACACACGGGCGGAATTTTTCTTTGTTTGTATTAAAAAGTTTTTGAGTGTACCCTTAAAGCGACGATGAAGGAAATACCTTCAAAACCATTTTTTTTTTTAATTAAAAAAAATTTTTTATTATATTTCATCATTTAATTAAAACGTATTCAAGCAACTTCATAGGTTAAAAAGTTTAAAAAGTAAATAATAATATTTTTGTTTAATCATGGTTATTTTGCTCAGTGTATATTGCTAGGCACAATATAAACTTAAATATTTAAATTTTTTAAAATTGTGCATTATAAAAATGGTGAGAATAAAACTCAAAAAAAAAGGAGAAAAAGAAGAAAAAAGAGACAAAAAAGAAGATGTTTTGGGTAAATTTGTTTATTGACCCATTTGTAGTCACTTTAAGGTTTTAATTTTTTAAAATAAATTTGCTTGGAATAGGGGGAGGCAAAGGAAAAGGGATGGGGTAAACAGCGCCCTTTAATTTTACTTTTTTTTTTTTCTCGTTTGTAGCAAAAAAAATTTGATTTTTGGTGCAAGGCCGGTTATGACTTGTGTTTTTTCTTTTTCCGGTTTTTTATTTTTTGTTGCGGTTTTGTTTTTATTCTCTTTGTTTTTTTGTGGAAATATTTGACGCCGTTTTTTTGGTGCGGGGTTGCCGGATTTCAGACCTGGCCTGTGGTTTTTTTTCTTTTTTTTTTTTTTTTTTTTTAATTTTATATTTATTGATGGATTTAATTTTTTAATTTTGCTAAGTTTTTTTTTTTTTTTTATATTTTATGTTTTTTCCCCTCTTTGTATTCTTGGTAAACAGGTGGATTTAAATGTTCTCATCAGCCAAAGCAACTACCAAGGCCCCTTTTCATTCTTGAATCCTCCCGTTGAGCTTCCCTCTAATTTGTGAAATGGAAATAAATTAAAAAATAATAATAATAAAAATAAATAAAATACGAAAATAATAAAATAAACAATAGGATTATTCAATAATTTCTCTTCCACCGCTATCTAGTTTGTTTACAAATTAAAGGACACATAACTAAATAATTGATTATAAATCTGAGCACTGAGAAATAGGCATTGAAGGTTAAAAGGGCACTCCCATGTTTTCCTCGCATGAACAAAACCGACTTAACAACCGTGCGAGTTAAAGCCGCTGTTGCATAATTCTTGTTTAAACGCTCGTTCGAAAATGTATTACCAACATTCAAATATCTCAAAAGACCCGTTTGTGGGAACACTTTTCAAAACAAATAATGTTATTGTGAACCCCTAAATCTACTTTTTGCACGTAATTTGTTAATTTCTTAACCGTTTTCTGCGGGTTTAACCGAGGGCCCCAACACCCAGTGGGTGGTTTTTTGGGGGCAAAAGGTCAATTTCTTCACTTGTTTTGGAAGTAATATTTAATTATCAAATCTTAAATATCCGTGATAGATTTATTCACTATAACTTTTTAGATTTCCTTTGCTTTTACTGTAACTATTATTTAATTGACAAGCCCTAGATGGCTACGGGGGAAAAGTGTTTGAGCTGGTGTTTTCGTCACCTAGGCCTACCTGACCCAAAGTCCCTACTTCTCTAATTCACCTTTACTTCAAGTTTATGATTTAAAAATCCAAATATTGTATAAACTTAATACAACCTAAATGTTAAAACTGTGTCCTTTCATCATCCTAATTTTTTCCCGAAGCCATTATTACTTCATTGTTTGTTTTGGCCATTGGATAGCATGAAATAACGACAGGCTCTTGTCAAACACTAAACTGATATGGTTTTAACAGCTTGCACATAGAGTTGCAAAATATAAAAACGACTTTTTACAATCGATTATATCTATCAGAAGCAACAAGCGCGCCCGTTTTGAAAAACCTCCAGATCGAGTATTTTCTTCGAAAAGGCCAAAACAAAACCCCCGGGGGAAACAAGATGGCGGGCATCGAGTTACTCATGGCCGCACAGAAAAGGTTTAACAGTCACATTTTTTACGCAACATATGGTTTAAGTGTTTTTTTTCGCACAATGTTAAGATATGAATTCCAGGCATTTCAAACAAAAGATTAAAACTATAGTTAGCCAAAAAGTTTTTCATCCGATAATCTCAAAAAATTTTAGTACTGAACCTGAAGATTCATTACATGCGCATTTATCACGATTTCCAAAAAAAGGGGGGGGGAATTAAATTTTTAAAATACAAAAAAAAAAAAAAAAAAAAAAAAAAAGAATCCAAGAGAACTCGGGCAAATATTTGTTGTTTTGTTAAAAGTTCTCAAATTTAGCCTCCAGACCAAAGTTCACCCCCGAGCTTGGGTTTGATGTTTTCTTTTGATGTTTTGTTGAAAAATTAAAACCCAAAAAATTGTTTATTTATCAGAATTAAACCTTCCGATAGTAACTCGGATTACATTAAAGTGGTTTTTGTGCAGTGTACAAAACAATTATGAATAGTACAGAACTGGGTTGTTATTAGCAAATGTTTCATCCCAAGCTTTTATCTCTCGATTAAATCTTTCTAAAAATCGTACATTTTAATAATATAATCAAAACTGTTTTTAATGAACACTTACAAACAAAAGGGCGATAAAAACCTTTTATTGGACCCCAAAAAATTTTTTATTTTCTTTTTTAATTTAATTGTCAAACCATTTAAAAAAAATTTATTTTAATTTTTCCTGTGAAAAAAATGGGGGAAATCGTTGATGCCCAGCCTCCACCGAGGCTCCACCCCTGGACCCCACACACAGAGTTCAAGAGTACGTGAAACTGTTTGGGGGTAAACGGGCGAGATCTCAAATATTGAAAACAGTGATTCAAGTCCGTTTGCCTCTACACATATTCACACACACATTCAGGGCTCAAATTTTAAAATATTTAGCACTCGCCCGCAGGGCGAGTGCTTTTGTAAATTTACTAGTCCGTAATTAAAAACACTAGTCTGTATTCCTACTCCAAACCCCTAGTAGTACTACTATAACTTAAATACGTAATTTCATTTTACACAATTTATGTTACGGCTCGCCAAAAAAATCACTCGCCTGTCGGGCGAGTAATTTCCAAAAGTTACTCGCCCGCGCATCAATACACTCGCCTCGGGCGACCGGGCGAGTGTTAAATTCGAGCCCTGCACACATTCATACGTAATTTACAAATATATTCACATGTCTTAATAGGTCTTCAAAGATGATTATTAAAGATGAAAGAAAAATAAATTTCTTGAAGTACCGGTACAAATGCTGTCACCATAATGAATGCACAGTAATACATTAAATAAATCAATAATAAAGTAAGTGGCTTTGACTGCAGCGACCGCGTTAATGTTTATTATTATTCGTGTATTTCACAATGCTAGTTAAATGATTGAGAACGGAGTTGTACTGCGTCATCCTCAGTCCGATGACAAAGATGATCAATTTCAACATGATGCAACTAAACTATTACTTTTCATGTTGTTTATTTACTGTACATTTTACTGTATTATTTACAACCTGGTATCACAACGCTGATTTATAAGTTTGAACTATGAATAATAGATAGACCCACACTTGATGAATTAATGAATCATACATTGAGACTTCTTAGGTAAAACAATATCTATCAAATAGCTATTACCTTACTCTTCTTTGTCTTCTATTACTCATGTCTCCTCATTCAAATTCTGCTCTTGGAATTCTTTGTTTGTCATTCTTCTCACATGTCAAAACCATCTCACCCTTTCTCTTCCAAGTTTAAACAAAACCCTGTCAACTCCTACTCTCTTTCTTATTTTCTTTACTTCCGACTTCGTCAAGATTTGATATTCTCTCTTTGCTCCTTGTGAATTACATCTCAGCGGCTTGTATATTACTCGGGTCCCTCGCTCCTAAAGTCCAGATCACTTCACCATAATATGTAAGTATTGACAAATAGTTCAACTTATACAGTACAGCTTACATTTACACGGAAAACCTTCATCCCACAGTAACGTTCTTGCTTGCTGATAACATACTTCGGCCTGGGCCACATGTTTTTAGAGATTTCACTTGTTTCTTTGAATTGTTTGCTATATCATTTCCTATTAAAGTAGCAAATTCATCCCACATGTAACAATGTTTCTCCAGCCTTGATCGTTTCCTTGCACGTTCTGCTGGTTTCTTTCTTGGCTCGTTTTATTACTAGAGTTGTACTAGTGATTTATTATAATATTAAATTAACTTGTAAGAACCACTTCAGGTTGAATTATTGTATTTATAACTTTGTTGTCATAGTGATGTTGTAATGTTTTTAATATGGTTAAGATTAATATTGTATTGTTTCCATTTTGTATATATTGTGAAAATAGCAAATATTTCATTATCACATAAAGAAAAGAAACAAGTAAAACACTATATTATAGTTTGCATTAGTCGCACTTAAGCTCTTGTCATTTAATAATAACCCAGCAATTTTAAAACGCCTTCATCTGTGGCCTCCTTCAAATCTCAGTTGAAACACTTCCTCACATTCAAGAGCTACTCACTCCACAAATACTTTTCTGCATAAGTCTGTTGTAAATACCTTAACATTATTCACAAAACTGTGTGTTAACCCGTTCAGACCAGCCCCGCGATTCTCTAAGGTCCGCGTTAACGTTAAATATCAATTCGGCGTTAATTAACGATAACATTGCGAGTTTGTGATTCACTAACGAATTTTATCATCTGCGGACGTTAAAAGTGACGTCATTTTTAACGCAATCCAAACCCCTGCCTTTAGGCCTGCGTTAAAAAATATGGACGTTATGTTTACGTTTTTTCACCTCCACTTCAAATTTTAGAAGCATTGAATAATCGTATTTTGTTGTGATGGCTATCTAAATAATCAATTCACAGGTTAATATATATGTTTTAGTGTAGTAAAGTAACATCTATACTGCATTTATAACATACACAAATAGTAATAACAAAGATTAGACATGTAATAACATAACCTCAATTATGCAAAGAGTGCAATGCCGAATATAGAAGTGGTTTTGTCTTTCTATTCTAACTTATTTGCTTTAAAGTCCTCTTCATTCCAGCGTTTTCATTGGCCGAGTGATCGAGATCACACAGCCTTCTCGAGAACTTGTCCAAACTAATATATAACAGGCGCCTGTCTGCTGCACCGGTAACGCGCTTTTGAGACGGTTAACGCACCTTACAGTTTTGTTTTAAGGAATCGCGCGTTAACCTAACGTGCGGTAAATGTTTAACGTGGTGGCGTTAAATTTAACGTTAACGCGGACCTTAGAGAATCGCAGTGCTGGTGTCCATTAGGACGTAATATTTTTTTTATTTAAAGAAATGCAAATTATTTTTTAAATTTGATCCAGTTTTAAAAATCAAATGTTTATGTTCTCATTTCATTAAGAGAAATATTACCTTTTTTAGAGAAGATAGAAAATAGAAATTTGCTGAAACGGTCAAAAAAGTTTTTAGAGTTTTCCCAGAAATGTAATATTCTAGTATTGCTGCTATTTGAGATACCGGTACAGAAAATCCAAAATATGCTAGGAATTTGGGGAAAAAATCTTGTTTATTTATAAAGACTACCCTTATCCTATCTACTTATAATTTACATTTGAAAAAAAGTATTTTTTAAAATATTAGCCATGCAGTGAAAAGTATAACAAAAACACATTAATTAAATCTTAGAAAAGAATTAAGAATGTTAATTTTTAGATTAAAAATATCAAATTTTGGTGAATTTAATTCAGGTCTGATTTCTAAATTTTATAACTATAGGTTGAACCAGATAAGCTGGCGGCCGTCAAGGTCAAGCGAGAGCACGGATGCCAACGTTGACAATTTACACACAACTGGCATTAGGTAGGGCCTACCGTATTTGGTCATGTTATCGTGATATTTTATCACATAAATCAACATTTTATAAGCTGTGAATAGGGAACCTAAGTGGGCGTTGTCCGGTTCTCTCCGGTCAGCGTGGTATAGGCAATTAACCCGTGCTAAATGTTTTGTAAGCGATAGCGCGTGAACCCGACCACGGACCGGAATTATATTCATACTGTAATCTAATGTAATCTTTCCTCTTTGCGTGGATATACATAACTCTGCTCTATCACAAATATTAATGACATTTGTTTTGAGTTGAAGTGAACTCTACATTTACACTGTTGCCAAACCTTCCAAACTGCTCATGAAAAAATACGTAAAAACATTTTGTCCGTGGCATCAGCATAACATTTGGTATCCGACTTGCTTTGTGGCTACTGTGAGGTCACTGGGTTGTACTAGATTATACATTACTAATAAAATATCCTTTAATGTGCCAACAAAATCTTGAATGCGAAGTACATTTAGCAACCATGGACAGGCGCGTGGTATGCGAGGATGCCACAGCTGCACACAACGTGGCTGCGCCTCACTTAGGTTGCCACTCAGTAAAGAGTACATGTGCGACAGCGCGCAAACATGGGTCCATTTAACTCATAATAGTTTGAATTTGGGAAGCGTCATCGAGCAAAGTAGAATGTCATCATCTTCTTTACAAAATTATGCATCTTGTGATGTCATTGGTTTAGATTTCTTTTGCGCGAGTCAAAAGATACGGCGAGTTACATTTTCGCACCATGCTAATTCTTATGGGCGCTGAGACCAGAGAGAACCAATTTCCTTCCCGCCTTCAAAACTTAGGTTCCCTATAGGCCTACAGTAGTCCGTCCCACAGAGTCAGTATTTTAGCGAAATAATGATTTTATGTAATCACGATAACGAAAGTTTTTTTTGCCTTGTTGGTAATGGTGTGTCCAAAGTTCCAGCTGTTTATAATGCCAACCTCGCCAGATGTGATGTTGTTTAGGAGCATCAAAATGTCTTGATTTTATTCGTACACTTCATAAATACTTTAGTTTTAGGATATATTGGGCAAGACTTGGCTTTAAAATAGTCGTGTTTTTCTCCGAAAGCAGTTTTAGAGACCGTTATTTTATTTACTTTTTGTCGATCCTGTGGCCATAGTGCGTGGACGACAGTGCTGCGATCCCTCGGCGACCGCCACCTTATCTGAATCACAGTATAGTAGGCCTACCAGTATGTAGCTTATTTTTAGTAAAGCCAACAATCTGTGTGTACATGCATTATTATACCTACATTATTTGTATTCATATTATATTTAATTACTATCTTACTTAATATTTATATACGTACCTATGTATAATGTACCATATCCATTTAGTACCATGTATAAATCTATGGATTAATGAAGAACTTGAACTTGTTCCTCTGTCTGGGCCCTGGGTAGAACATTGTATTCCCGGTAGGATGACCGTAGTAGGGTACATATTGGGATTTCTCGGTGTGACCCTATTAGGTAGGCATAACTAGGTTGTTAGGGAAATAATAATTATTGTGAAGGGAATGTCCGAGGGCTGTTTATGATGACTACATCCCTTGATTTAGTAATAATGACCGAAGAAAACCTCGTACTTGTTTGTCAGGATTGCCGCTGGCTGGAATCGATCCCGTACGTCGGGACCTCACGAATCAGTCTCACTTGCTGCTCTTGAGCTGTCGATATATTCTAGTTTTATAATACAAGGGTTATGATTGTAAATACCTAGCCTGTAAGTATAACTCAATGTATATTCTCTTGAAAAACTTGACAATGCCTATGTTACGATGCCCGTAATTGTTACGGCATCACCTGCACCAATGTAATCTAACAGCTGCAAATAAAATACTATACAATGTAACTACATCGGAAGTGGTTTTGACAACATACGTAAATTCTAAATACAATAAAATACACAGGATCAACTTGAGTTTATTATTATTATGCAGTTCAGTTTGCATCTTTTTATTTAAGAAATTCAATTCATAACTCCAATTTTAATTTTATTATTAGCCCCCAAAGTGTTTGTATGTACCGCGTTAATATTCCTATTTCCTATGTTATTTTAGATGGCTGTGGGCAGAGGTAGATCGCTGTGTATCCTACAGGCTGTGTGTTTTGTAGCAGATTAGAGGCCTAGGCCTAGAATTTTGACTTTGTTAATTAAAATTTAGATGTTAAAAAAGGCTATCTTCGTTTTGGAGTGAAAGTCAGCGCTTGCGAACGTGGTTGGGCTGTTTGGGCATAAACTTTTCATCAGGTAAGCCCAGCTAACCAGACCTAGTCCCTAGCTTCTAGGCATCCTAGGCTAGGCCTAGGCCCTAGCTAGGGCAACCTAACCTCCTGGACTCGGGCCGTCCGTAGGCCTAGGCCCTAAAGGCATCTAGACACTCAAAGTGCTATTCATGGAAGTAATTTATTAGGCCTAGGTCCTACGCTCGCCTCACAGTTTTCCCTGTTCTAAACACTTGGCCCAGCCTAGCTTAGGGGCTAGGCCTAGGCCTATGACCTAGAGGGCTTTCCATACGCCTAGGCCTAGCCCCCTAGGTCTAGGCCTAGTCGGAACTCTTTCGGTTGGTGACAGTTTTTGATCAGTAGGTTCTTTAGATTTAAAATAGCGACGTTAAATGTTTTGTAAGTGCTTTAGATTTAAAATAGCGATGTTAAAGGTTCGCTGTGGTTATTTAGGCCTAACCGTAGCTACCTACGGAAAAATTACGTTATACAATTTAACCGTAAACTGTACTACGGTGACAAAAAAATCTTCAAAGACCTTTAACGTTGCTATTTTAAACGAAAGTCCTTTTTCGGTTGTCGTCATCCTTTTTTGCTGTTTTAGTAACAAAAAACAGATCAAGAACATCGCCATTTTAAACGAGAGTCCTTTTTGGTAGGCCTAGGCCTAAAATGTTGTCGTCCTTTTTGCTGTTTTGGTAACAAAAAAATCTTCCAAGACCTTTAACGTTGCTATTTTAAACGAAAGTCCTTTTTCGGTTGCCTACCTACACGTCGAGGTGTAGGCCTAGGCCTAGCACTTTTTAAACGCTTTTATCATCGAGAATTGTGTTTGCGACGGGGCCGAATGTAGTGAAATTATTTGCAGAAAAAACGGCACTGTTTCGGTTAAGAATGGCCAACTTTTAAACACTTGTAAACTGTGTTGTGTGTGTTAAAGGTTTTGAAGGTTTTTTGTTTAAAATAGCGACGTTAAGGTTTTGTAAGGTTACTTAAACAGTGAGTGTAGGGCCTATCGCTCGGTGGAAGTGCTGGTGAAAAGTTGGCCATTCTTAACCGAAACAGTACCGAAAAAAACATGGACCCAAATAGAATGGTTAAAATAAACGACCAAACAAAAAATTTGAACCGCCGACCTTCGCATAGAATTCGGACGCGCTACCACTCTGCCACAACGCACTGTGATATGTGAAGCTATTGGCCTAGTTAGGTGGTATCGTACTGCTACGGACGATTTGTTATTGTTAATTTGTCCGTAGCCTATGGTTAAATAGCCACTTCCTTAAAGGTTTTGTAGGTACTGTACTTTAGATTTAAAATAGCGACGTTAAAGGTTTTGTAGGTACCGGTACACATAAAAAAAACTGTCCATACCAACCGAAAGAGTACCGTCTAGTCTAGGCCCTAGCTACCCTAGGCCTAACTACTAGGGCCTATTGAGGCTATAGCTAGGCCTAGGCTCTTGCAGAGTGAAGGCTGGTCTTGCTCCTGCAACTTGAGGTGTAGGTAGGGGCTAGGCCTAGCCCTAACCCTAGGCTAGGAGCCTAGGACGTTGACGTAGCAATGATCATCATTTAGGCTAGGCCCTCCGGCCTTCTCCTATAGTCAGCTAATTAATTAATTAAATTCTGTTATAAATATAGGCCTAATGATCCGAGCTAGGCCTAGTGTTTAAAACACTATCAGTCAGTCGGTGACTCGGTGTAGAATCTTCCACCTAGTGCAAACATTCTGCTATTTAGTACCCTATCCAAACATGTTATTCTGCTCAAGGCCGGGTCCTAGTCCCACGTCGTTACAAGGCGGGCCCAGGCTTACCACTAGAGCTGCAACAACAACTCCGCCAACCGTGTTTAAAAGTTTACGAAGTGGCTATTCAACCATAAGTTACGGAATAATTAACAATAACAAATTGTCCATAGCAATTCTCCGAGTATTGCCATCGATGATATCAACATAGCCTACATCACAGGGCCGTGTGGCAGAGTGGGGGGGGGGGAGTGGGCCTAGTTAGTGATGCCCCGTTAAAATTTTTCAGAAAATACAAAAAAAAATGTTTTCTTATTTAGCCTACTGATAGTTCCTACTAGGATGTTGTTGTTATAACCTACATGCGCTGTTGACCCATCTCTATTTTTTTCTCATTGCATGTTTGTCTAAACAATTAAAGATGCCCCGACTGGGGATCGAACCCAGAACCTCCGGCTTTAGGCTTCCGCCTACGTAGGGCCTACCAATGCTATTTATTATCACTCAATATAGGCCTAGCCTAGGCCTACATCAATTACACTTAATAACAAACCGTCAATCAGTAATCCTCAATTAATTTCATGCTGTAGGGGATAGACATAGAGATACGGGTTTTTAGCGTTTTAGGTTTTTGATGCAACAAAATGCTAATTTTACTAAAAATAATGTTTTTAATGCCTTTTGAGAACTAGTTTAGCAACCAATGTATTCTAGTGTTTTATGTGACTACCTCTATTGAATTGAAATGTTCCTATAATTCATCATTTCCCCTACCATTAGAAATGTAAGAAACACCCTACATTTAGGGTTTTGATGGAAAGAAAACCAATTGATGGTGTGGTGTCTAATAGTGCACACTCAACCGTTCTCTAGTGCCAGTCTTATCTTAGCATGCAGCAGTGGCTGGTAGGCTGCCACGTGCGATGTGATAATATTATTATGCTGGATCAGCCGCGATGGAAAGTTATTTCCATTATAAATAGTTATAGATACGAAATGAATTATAGAACTATACAGAACACATGAATTTCTCCCTTGCATTAGTCAATTAGCCCTACAATGAGAACAAATGGAGCTAGGGCCTACATAACACTGACATACTTCATGCAAACAAACATGTTGTCAGAATTAAACACATTTTTTTAAAATTTTCAATTATTGTTGAAAATTTTCATTGAATTGAAAATTTTCAGCGGGCCATCACTACTTCTGCCTCACATTACTGAATGTTTCAACGTCCATGGGTGATTACACTTTTAAGTTTGTCAACCACACCTAAGCTTATCCTAGGCCACATGGCTCCTGTTGGAAGTCACCACGCAGTATGATAAACTTGGTGTTGTTTTAACTTAGGTTGGAGAAGGCCTAGCCCAGTCTAGGAACCTAGGCAGTGCAATCATGGACACCATTGATATCAAGGAAGAAGAAGTTTGTGGAGACGATGAAGGAGCCCCAAGGATGTTATCAAACGTTAAGACCGAAGATTCCGCCGATATAGACCAAGCTGAGTTTGGAGGTAGGTTGGCATTATTCCTACGCCTAGGCCACGATGAGTCATTCAGGCCTAGATCTCGTGACTCGTGAGGGTTATTATGTAGGCTTGGTTTTAAAATGAGTCATTCAGGCCTAGATCTCGTGACTCGTGAGGGTTATTATGTAGGCTTGGTTTTAAAATGAGTCATTCAGGCCTAGATCTCGTGACTCGTGAGGGTTATTACTTATTATGTTAACTTGGTTTTAAAATGGGTCATTCCACCAGAATGTTACCAACACTATTTGCATCACTATTTTTCTTTATTTTAAATCTTTGAACATGAGTTTTTGTAAACCTTTAGCATTAAACTATTCGTTTTTAGCTCGAACTGTATTGAAGTTACAAACTTGCGAACTTTTCCCGGCGTAGCAATGATTTTTTTTTTACGTTTTTAGGTTTTAACACGATTAACACGTACCTAGGGCTAAGTATCCCCTTATAACTAAACCAATTAGCCTATTGGGATTTGATATACAATAATTTAACACTAAACTGAAACCTAGGAGGCCTAATGCTATTATTAGAGGGCACTATAGTTATTGGTTATGTAGAGTTAGTGATGTGAGTCGGTAAATTTACTGGCCAGAGAATTTACCGTAAATTTACCGAGCATGACAGTTAGGCTAATTGGTAGCTACAATTTTTTAATTTTTCATCATTATGTTCTAAATACTAAAAAGAACCTACACAACAAGAATGCATTGAAAATAAGTCAATTAGGCCTAGGCCTAACACTTTAAAAAATTTAATCAATACGTAATTCTGAAAATAGCTTTTCTGTAGCTAGACAAACTCCAGTCTATTTCATTAGCTGAGTAGCCTAAACCATTCATTCCAATCTAATTAAAATTTTTAATTTATTGATTTATATAACCATACAAAGATAGTGAAATTAATACATTATTGTTTAGTTTGTAGGGCCTACTTTGTATGGAACAGTAAATAAATATAAGGGTGAATATATGCTCTTTTAATTGATAGGCTATGCACCTTCCTCATCCCAAAAAACAATTTACATCTATGCCATGCCTAATATGGCCAAAATAAAAATGTTACCGATTTTACCGTTTTTCGGTTAATTTACCGGTAAATTACTCGAGTTTTAAATTTACGGTAAATTCACATCACTGTGTAGAGCTATGTGGTTTACGTGTTTGGATTGTAGATGTGACGTATTGCAGTCTGGCAATGTTTGCAGTGTTGTTTTTCTTTCTTTCTCATGACTTTGTAGACCTTTCGGTCTTATGTGGGTTAGGCCTTCGGTTGAATATTAGTTTATGTAAATTGATCAAGCCTCCAACTTGCTTAGCACATTTTGTTTTCTGTTTTAGGTATTGACGAGATCGCGCGATCAAGCTATTCGGCAATCATCAACTTTCCCCAGAAAATGTCACCAGTCAAACAAGAACAGCAGTCCGATTACTTGACAGAAGATCATCTCGACTTTGGTTTTGTGGAAATGGACGTAGATCGTGTTGAACCATTGGAATTTTCTAATATGTCATGTGAGTAATAATGGCAAACCTGGGTACCTTACTCTTGGCTTTAGCACGCCAGCCCTCCCACCTGACCTTCTTTCAATAGGATACAAACTACTTTCCAAATCTACCCTTTCAATTTTTCAATTCTATTGTCTACTAAAAATGTGGTCAACAAGTATACTAAAACTTACACGTAGACTGTACCAACATACAGTTACACCTATGCCAGTGGCGGATCCAGGGGGTGTGGCAGGAGGTATCGCCCCCCCCTTGAGTCTTAAAGGTTAAAATTTTATTCTACTATGATTACAGCAATCCTGCAACGTGATGATATCATGTGAAACTGTGTGAAAAATGCAATAAAACATGTTGAACGACCTTCTATTTACTTATAGGGGCTAATACTTTTTTTACTATCTTTTTAAGAAAATTCCCTGCGGTGCTAAGCTGGGGCCGCATTGCTTGCACCAACTCAATCACCCTCCTTGCAAAGCTCCTGGACTCGCTTCTGACCATATCTACACAAAATAAAAGAAACATGTTTTTAATGATTTTTTTTGCATGTAAGGTAAATAGAGACCTCAATAAGATAATAATGATACACTGGTAGGCCTATATAATAAAATAAAAAAGTATTTAGAAAAGTAGGTTTAAAGTTTTGCACTTTATTCTATCTCCAATCGTGTTGTAGGTGTTGACCCGCTACAGTTACCAGACTACCCAGCCTCTCCCTATGAACAACATCAAGCCAAACAGGAGGTACACTCTGTACAGGTGAAACAAGAGCCAGACAGTAGCTTAGAGGAAGTCTGTCACTTCTCTCAAGCTGACCTGCAGAGTGATACAAGCAATACATATTACCCAGCCTCTCCCTGTGTTGACGTCAATCTCAAAAGCCGGAAAAAGTTCCCAGTCATTGTTTGCACCAACTTTAGTCAAAGTCTCGCGGACAAATTTGTCAATTGTGTCAAACTGCTCCAAGGTCAGCTCCGTGTTTACGCTATGTAGACCTAGGCCTCCAACACAGCTATCTAGGTGTTAAGCCGTTTGGATGACACCTGTGTGCTAACAGTTGTAAGCTGGTCTTCAGTTTCAAGTTTCACGGCCGAAGTTGCTTTGCCGTCCACATTCACGTAGGGCTAGGCCTACTTGTTGAATTTCCAGCTACTTTGCAATCGTCGCTTTGTGTTCACGTTCACAATTTAACTCGTAAAAACGAGTCGTGAGATAAGCACAGAACAAACACTCGACGCAACCAGTTTTTTTTGCAATCGTCGCCTTGTTGTATTACTCTTCATGTTAGCAAATTAACTTGCAATTACACGTGGTCAGCTAATCACAGAAGAATTAACATTCAACGCAAATATTCTCGTAACTGAAGACGTAGGCCTACTAGGCCTATTTACTGTGCGATGCAATACGGAAGTCGTCGCGATCGCTTCCAGGTGATGTAGACAGACTGGGCCAGTCCAGTCACGTGGTGCGCACGCAGCTCCTTTGTCTGACGCTACAGCCGGCAACTTGTTCTACACACCGTTCAAAACACATTTTCCAAAAAGGGAATTTGCATAAGTTCCCGATATCGGTAAAAGTATGTGCAACATATAGATTTTCGCCTAAAAATTATATAAACGTAAATTTAAGGTTTTAAAAGTTATTCGTTCAATATCGATTGAGGGTCAAAGTTTGACATTTAAAATTTCCGGCATATTTATTTTGAAACGGCTGCCTACGTCACCGGCCCTCATGACAAACCCGGCCGCCTAGATAAAAGGCAAAATTCCCTCCTTTTACCAAACTCTTTGGATCATACAACAATGGCCAACAATAAACAACAGATGATGTCCTTTTCCAAGTATTATAATCAACATTGTGTTTTCACTTATTATCAATTAAATACGGTTAAAAGCTTACGTTGTGATATAGGCCTACATAATGTATAAAAAAAATATTAAGCACATTAGAACAAATAAGATGTCAAAATGTGCTTGTACAGTCAAGATAATCTCCGAAAGTTAGTACAGTACAACCTTGCTATAACGACCTTATTAAAACGACGATCGCAATTGAACGACGTTTTTTGGACATTCCTACAAATTCCCATAAGGTTCTATGTATTTCACTTTTAATATTACGTTGCATCATAACGGGACACTCTCATTACAACGTCGTTGAATGGGTCCGCTAAGCAACAAAAACCTTTGAAAAACTCGTAGCTCACAAAAACTTTATTTACTATTCACTCATAAATTGTTTAGAGCACGGAAAACGGTGATTTCAAGGGTCTACCCATAAACCCCCCCCCCCCCCCCCCCCCCCCCCCACCCCGACCGCCTGACCGCCCAGCGTAGCAGGTCGCTTCCTTTGTGTTTGTTCCCGCCACTTGAAACTCGAGCCGAGCCGATCCCGATGGTAGAGAGCCTGACCTATCCCAAAGGCTCAGTCACCTATCGTCGTAAAT
>JAMZAV010005278.1:0-45104 GCA_024449915.1 Sweltsa coloradensis
GGAAGCCAAGGTTTATAGCTGGTATTGGTATTGATCTCTTCTCCTGCTAATGACTAGTAGTCGGTGGTAGGTTTTCTTCCTTCATCCTTCCTTCAGTTTCCTCCTTCCTCCATTCAGTTATACTTCCTTGATTTGTAGATTACCCTTCTTTCAGTTTTATTGTCATGGGTTGAATAAAAAACTGGTTGTGGTTCCTAGTGTTATGATTATGTACTATTCTCCAACTGTTGTTGTTGTTGATGACATCTCCTGAGAAAAGCTTTGCGATCTGCTTTGGTTTTTCAAGATTCATCTCCCTTTTTAAAATGAGCCACATCAACATACTACACAACTGATAATTATAAATTATCTGATTCTATTTCTCAGAGATGGTGTCCAGATAATACACTACTATGTAACTAAGTTGACTTGTTATATTATTTTGGTTAATTTGATTTGATGTAATTGGCATTGTAACATACCCCGAACATTACCAAGCAAAGCAAGGGGTCGACATTACAAAATAAAATACAATACCTTGCTCCCTACACCGGTCTTTCTAATAATCGCTCACTGATATTGTTAAGAATTTGATTGCCCATTCTAATCAACATAGAGAGAGAAAAGTACTAGTTACCTCGGTCCTTGAAGATTCCACCAGTTAGTGTGGCTCGTTGGTCTTGTTGTTAGCGTATCTGCTTCCAATACAGAAGGTACAGAGTTCGATTCCCGCCGAAGTCAGAAGTTTTTTAACTTCTGATTTGGACTTAAGTCCATCAGTTCTTGTCTTAGGAGTTTGTAAACGGTGACTTTGGAGCCGTCCTAGCAACGAAGCACGTAATAAACTTCAGAGTTGTTCTGAATCGGCCTTGTTGATTCTGGCGTTGATTCGCGGGTGTTCGCACTGTCCATACCACTGATTGCTATATTTCCTATTAAAAATATCGATCTTTGGTTGGTTATCGCTCACTCGTCGATTGCGTCGGGGCCTGCAGGGTTGGCTTGGTCGCTTTGATTTAAAGTCCCCCACTGAAAATCAGTTATATAACTGAGTGGGTAGACTCTAAATAATTTTTTTTTATTTTTTTTATTTAGTTTCGGCTTAAAGCCCTCTTATGGCTGCCTGTCTTATCTAATATAATATTGTAC
The DNA here is from genome assembly GCA_024449915.1 of Sweltsa coloradensis. Lineage (NCBI taxonomy): Eukaryota > Metazoa > Arthropoda > Insecta > Plecoptera > Chloroperlidae > Sweltsa > Sweltsa coloradensis. Next base: position 1,129 of record JAMZAV010005278.1, read on the forward strand.
ATGTACCATTCCTATTCCTATCAATACCGGTACCTATCTAGTTGGCCATTGTTCGCTCGTCAATGGTGCTGACAGGGTTGGCTTGGTCTGCATTAAATTGAAGTTCCACACTGAAAACCAGTTATGAATGAGTACGCAGACTCAAAATAGGTATTCATTTTTATTCACGCTATTTGTGGCATTATTAATACTACCTACTTAATAAGACCTCAGCTTGACTATGCAAGTGTTACATGTAACCCTCATCACATTACGAAAATCCGTAGCATGTAGCATAGTTCGTTATTGTTATAAGCATGTCTGCTACAAGAATAATGTAGTTTATCATCATGTAACTAACCAACTCTATGCAAAAATGTAAATGTTGTATCACTCGAAAATTGGCATAAGTACTGATCTCATACTTCTATAAGCTGCTACACAATTATTTTCAATCTCAATTTCTTGATCAATTAAATTTTCACGGCCAGCACAAAACCTACAAACTTTTCATCTTCCTAGAAGCAGACCAGACATTTTTCTTATTCATCTATTAACCGTCTAATAACTTATAGCCTATTACTTAAGTTTCCATCCATCGGATCTTGACATAAACCGTAAACATTTCCGTTGTTTTAAAAAGTTTTCTTGCAATGTTATTGTCATTGAACAACACTGTGCTCAAGATGCTTTTCTCTTTGTAAAGTATTAGGCCTAATGGTATGTGCTTTGTGTACCATGCAGAGATATTTAGATCTTTTGTTTTTTAATACCATGTGTTTTGTTACCTAGTATTTAATTAATTTTGTCGCACTTGTGGAGCTTGCTCTGTTGTCGATTGATCGCTGGTCGATTGGGTACAATCGAAGAAAACATGTTTCATGAAACGTGTTTATTTCTAGGTGTAGGGGAGTGGCAAATAGCCCAAATAAGCTCATCCATCAATGCAACTATGAGAAGCATTTGCAACTACTAATAACTTAAATAAGAAAGGTCCAAAGTCCAAACCCCAAAAAACTTGATAAAACACTAAAAAAACATTAACGTCAGTCGTTGAAGGTGTTATAAATGAGTGACAAAATTAATTTGCAAGTCATAAAAGGCTTTCTTTATTGCACTTACAAATTTATTGATTCAAAAAATGTATTTCTTAAAATGTTGAAATACAAACTTTGGTATATAAAATAGCAGTCTTTCTTACAAAGTGCAAACTTAGAATTTTGTACCATGTACAGTATTTAGATTTTTATTTAGGTAGGTACCTTATCTTCTTTGAACAGAATGTTTGCATAGCAAGTACCGGTATGGTATGAACTCGTTGGAACCAGGCGAGATGTACGCAGACGTACACCTTTTCTTTCCACCCAACAATTCTTCTGAGCATTGTGTTATAAATACAATATGGCTGCTGATTGTGCTTATTGTGAAACCTACTGTTCCAATCTATGAATGGAATCGTGGATAGATTACATGACTATGGCATCGGCATACTAAAATGAGGTCTACTGGTAAAGTATACAACGCAAGGGATAGACTGTAGAGGTCGAGTCTTCCTACCCAGCTGGTGCCAATCGAAGCAATTATGATGGAGAAATCAGGGCAATAGCTAAAACACTGTTGAAAATAACAAAACTGTCATTCTTGACTCCAAGTCAGAAATATAGAGGAGGCAGAACTCAAAATCAGGCACTGTTAACTAGAGATTTTGCACTTGAAGAATGCTGGAAACAAAATTTTAAATTATGTTACAGTGAATACCGGCCCACGGTTTTCTCTGTGGTAAAGAATGTGCCGATTCGCGCAATTACCTAACCAAACAGAGTAGAAAACAAAATTTAATAAAAACTCATCACCATAAGCACCACAAGCAAAGAAGTCGAAAAAGGATGGCAGCAATAAAAGAGGCAGAATAAACTATGGAAACATTAGACTAAAACTAGGCCAACTAGAAAAAGTAAGTGTTTCGGTAGAAGAACAAAAAAGGCTCAATTCTGGGGACAAAACCCACTTGGACAGCACTTGCATCGATTCAGAGTTTTCGAGTCCAGTATTATGGCAGATATGTGCATGGGGTCGGAGAACAAGATAGGAAATATCCTTTTGAATTTAGGGCGTATGTTGAATGGGACAACATTACCATGGCACAGATCGGAGGGAGTCCCATCTCTCCTGGCTAACTAGAAAACACACGATGGCATGAATAAATTCAACTGTGGGCATATGTAACCCAAATCAGCAGCCATATTCAATGACAAGGTATGTGCAGAACCTACTTGGAGAGACCCTTTTAATTTTGTCGTCGGGTGCAAATACATATTTCAATATCAGGCCTCTTTTTAGCCGTAGTCCATTACAGTTACTAGTATGAACTACCAATTTTTACTTAAACCAGGAAATCATTTTCCCAAGTATTTACGAAATACTTTAAACAGATGACAAAGATGACAGTTAGATGACAAATCTTTAAAATATATTCTCACAGTGGAATTTGATAAATAAATAATTAGGCAATAAATTGGAAGAACTGATATTAAAGGGATCGTTCACCTCTTATGTAAAGGTGTACCCAGACATCTATTTCCCTAAATAGACTCCATTTACAACAAATCCTTTCTAGAAAATAATCATAATCACCATATATTAATTGTTAAATATGTCATGAAATTGACTACGTTTTCATCACTTCGCTGTACTGGCAACAACGCACAACACGGCCTTGGCTTCGGAGTCGAGTAGCCGGGTGTCGCGGCGAACTGAGTTATCGTATTGGACATTTTAAAGATGCTTGGCAAGGGGGGATATGACATGTAGTCAAGTATGGCATACTCGCTTCAAATTAGATTGAAATAAAAACGCATGCCATGTGTTATTCGGCTCAAGTGTCAAGTGTAGAGGGAGAGGTGTTTACGAAGTTATGTCGTTTTGACAATCGACTTGATAAGCGCACAGCGCACTTACTGTATGCACATACAAAACCCCGTACACCTAGCCGAAATATATATTTACTGCCGATGACAGTACGTTATTTGTTCATCCTTTTGTCGAACATGCTGTTTATATGGATTTTTAAATCTTTGTTTGTGTTTGGAATGGTTCTTCTAATCTATATGGCATAAGATATATTATGAGTGGGGTGTGCCTGCATACTCGAACGATATAAACAAAAAGCGATAAGCTAATGGGCCTAAAATGGAAGAGAATAATCATTAAAACACTGCCCAGAAACATTACGCAGACCTCTTCACATCAGTTGGACACGTGCACTTGTTTCGATCAATCGTTCATGATGGCATTGAGGAGTGGTGTAATAGGTACAAAAAATAAGAATGTTTATCATATGTTACAGGGCATGCGAATTCTATTCAGTAGTGTTCGTGTAGAGTTTGTACACAAAATGTCAAAATGTCAACCGACAAAGAGTCAAATTGTTGCGACGAGAGTGACTTTATTAGTGAATTGCTTGAACGTGAGTCGGCGCAGTGTATAATAACTAAGCATATAACTTAGTAGTTTTGGGCAGGTGATAGTTTTCAAAGTGTTCTCAATATTTTACACCACGAAAAGCTTTGGAAAAAACATCCATCAGTACAATAGAGAAACATTGATGTCTGGCGTAATTAAGTCAGCATATACCCACTCATTGTTTATGGCTACAATTACGAACAGAAACTGATCTAACAGGCAACATAGATTTGTTATTCATTCTGTATCCACAAGTGTGGTCATAAGGCGGCTTTAAATAATAAATATACGGAGTATTCCATGAGAAACTAAAATAAAGTGCCGCATGGGATGATACATTGTTAAGCGGTTTTCGGATAGATGTAGTACATGCATAACGCGCGAGAGTTATTCGGGAGGTCCACGGTTCGATCCTCACCACTGGCAATCCTGACATTTACATGATTACGGAAACTGCTGTTAGCCCATAGCGTTTGGAATTACTTTAATCATGTGATTTCACTTTTGTGGAAGAATAATTGATTTTAAAAAAATGCTATAACCAAATCGCTTTTATTTTTTAAAGTGCAAGTAATTCTGTATCATGTGTGTGTGTGTGTGTGTTTGTGTGTGTGTAAGAATCGCTATCGCGTGTGTCATGTTGTTGTATAGGCAATACTTATTCAACTCCACTGATAGGCCTACCTGTCATGATTGGCAACATATAACTTTATAAGAACGTGCCAATATAATATTTATTCCATTAAATTGACGACAATAACGTATGTGTTTCAAAACAGGTGTTGGTTTAACTGTAACGTATTGTTAATCAGATGATCGCAGGCCTTCCGCTTTGTTTTCAGTAGAACGGACTATCTCGACAGATAGACCGGGACCTCCCTCACGCGTTACTCGCCGCTAGTAGCTGTGCTGTGTTGCAACACCTCGCCAGCTTCGTACCAGTGACGTCACTGACCCGAAGCGCGCCGATGAATTTAAAGACCCCTATTGACGTAGGTCTGGAAATATACACAATGAACTTCATTTTTATGTTCGTACTTTATTTTAAGAATAACTTGTTAAAGAGGTGAACGGGCCCTTTAATACTAGGGGTGGGACAATTTAACGTTTTCTGGTTTTAATACATGTGGCTCCTAAAAGATTTATACACTTTATTTGCAAAATTGCACAATTTAAAAAACAAGAATTATTGTTGGAAATTATTTTTTCCTCTTGTTTATTTACAAATAATTAACCTTAAATATAAAATATGCATAAATGATTCTTTTAAGGTGCATTTTCTTATACATGAAAAAACTTTTTTCGTAGACCTTACAATTTAAAAAAAATATTGTTTAAACTTCCAACTTGTTTAACATCGGTGTTTAAACGTTTACACAATTAAATGATTTATCCCACCCCTAACCAATACTTCCAATTAAAATATAAGGATGTCAAGCTACTATGTCTCATATCCAGACTGAGCTAATTCTTAGGTTTTAGGGGTGAAACTGTTCTTGTTGCTTATGGCCGTGGAGAGAGAATTTGGTTCACTACTGTCTGTGCTTTCAAGCAACCTTGGGACCAATAACGAGTGAAGCCGCCTGTGCAGCGGAGTCCAAAACAAGAGTGCCACCATGGTGCTTGGACTTACGAGTAAATGACGGGTTATCATCCTCAGCTGAAAATGAAAACGCAATTCTTGATGTGACAAGACAAGTAATGTTGACAATATTATCAATATTAATTTGATGATATCAATAATGAAGGCATAGAATGGTTTTAAATGAAGACAGAAAGACTGGAATTATTCTTGCATAATTTCAGGGTTTACTGTTGGTGCTAATTCTGTAATGAAGTTTTAAGTAGGAGCTCCATACAATGTAGAATGTACTTGTTAATTCAATATATATACATTTAGAATGTAGAATGTACTTTCTATGTTGAATCATTATTCAATATGCATCTTAGTAGCCGATAATAAATACAATACAATACAAAAAGGCAGAGGAATAACAATGAGGACAACAATGTAAAGAAGTAGGAAGTACTTATCCATTGATGGGATATTGAAGGTACACATGCCTTTTAATCTACCCTAAAGAACATACAGTGTTATTATTGACCAAGTGGCGAAAGTGGACACGCAAGGAACGGTCGGCTATTGAAAAATTAAAAAATATATGTAGGTTTTCATTGCGCAGTCGTCTCAAGTTCTTATTAAAAAAGTACTGATACAGTAGGTATTATTAAGTGTTACAAGAAGTTCTGTTGCTTTTGATGGTGTGATTTACGTTGTGATTGGTCAGTTTGCTTTTCAAACCAGTAAGGATAGAATATTTTCTACCTAGACGGTCCCACAGGTGGTTTCGGTATTTGGTCCGTACAATCCGTACAAATACACCAATAACCAGGGTGCTAGGAACTACAGTTTGAATGATATGGGACATGAGTAGAAAACTAGTTTTAAGAAGGCACGTTCCGCTAACGTTAGTCGTATCTTGCAAACAATAGATGAATGTATAAAACATATGCTCGGACTAGTAGGGGTAGGAAAGTTACTTAGTACGTAGAGGCCAACCGACTAAGTACCGGTAACTAGAGTTAGTAAGCAAAAGCAGGTAGTACATACAGCACACTGCTATTCACATGCCGACTGCAGCTAAATCTGATGGAACTTGAAATTACCTGCACTCATCATCAGCATGTGAATAGTGACTACCTACTTATTCTCAGTGTTGGAGAAGGAACTTTTAAAAAGAACGCGTTCTCGTGAACGCGTTCTTTTTTTGTGAACTTTACAGTGAACTTACTCTTTTTTTTAAATGAATGAACTTGAACTTTTAAAAGTTCTTTCCAAGAACAAACTTTTCAGTTTTAGAAAGTTCATTTGAAAGTTTTTTCCGTGCGTCGAGCAGCGCCGTCGACTCGCCGCCGTCGACGCTTAAAAACAATAACAAATCATCGTTCCATCGTAGGTCTACGTTGACGCACGTTCAGCTGATTTTGACAAGGTCACGCACGATTCACGAAGTTAAAACGATGCACGCCAACTAATTTGGAAAATAAATCTTGGAAGCCTAAAATGCTAAGCATCTGCCACAATTTTACAAGCTGGTCGACGAGAATGTAGTACAAATCATCAACACGATCAAAGGCAGCTCAACACTTTCGTCTGACTCAAACTCACGAGTAGTTTGGTACTCGAACACCCCTAATGTTTTTCCTCGTGTTTTTCTTCATTTTATGCCAGCCTTTAATAAAATAGTGATTTTTCTTACAAAATAACTTTTAAAAGAACTTAGTTCATATTTTAGACGAACTTGAACTTTTCAAAATTTTAGGTTTTAAAAGAACTTGAACTTTTTAAAAATTCATTATTTGAGCTGTGAACTTGACTTTTAAAAAGTTCATTTTAAAAAAGAACTGCCCCAACACTGCTTATTCTTTACCAACCTCAGAGCTCTTCACTAAAAATTTCTGGCTACTTTCGTATTAAGCAAAATAAGAGATTTAAGAAAATGGATTATGCCTACTGACAAAGTTAACTTCACACAAAGTTGTATACGCACCCTTTTAATAGAAGTTAGATTTAAAACAAAATCCTGAATGGGACTGGTTCAATGTGAATGCATTACAAATGAAATAAATTATTGTGTATTATTCTGTTTATTTCTACCAGTATTTATATTATATAATGTACAGCTAGTACTAGTACAGAGTAACACAACAAAAGGTTTACTTTCCAATTACATAAATGCTATTTAAATGAACACTAATAAGTAATGAATTGAAGATTAATTTGTACAATACTTTTGATCAATGATTAACAAGTAAGAAATGCAAATTTGTAATGCTCATGACAGGACTTGATGATGTGGTCAAACATCTGAACTCCACTCTTGCCGAGCAACGTACCAGTAGATCTAGTTCAATACTTTTTAAAGTGTAATAGCAATGCACAGCATTGACTGGGAGCTTGCCTTTATTAACAAATAGATGCACAAGCATTATCCTAATCTGGAAGAGAAAGATAATTACAAATTACAATAAATAATGGAACATAAATTGGCCCTACCCCTTCTAGGCCTATGTGAATACTGTATTTGTACAAAATAGAAACACTGAAATAAAATTTATTGATAATAGCAGTTTGTTAGCTATTTGACCTAGAAAGGCAAGGCACTTGTTTTCTTGACGAGGGCCCCTCATCTTTATCAAGCCGAGCTAGTCACACTCGTAAGAAGTGTTTCTAGCAGGAAAGCTTTGCAGCTAGTGTTAAGTTCTAGGCTTGGTTCACCAATGCTGTTGAATGCACAGAGCATTAATGCTGCTTCTTTAAATTAGGACATTCTAGGGTTGTCTTTGAATATCATTTTTAGGTTTGTTCCATTTTTTGGTTGGTTACATTTGTATTTGTGGTAGTTGGAGCCTGTTTAAATTATGAATGTGTTCAAATACTGGTCTAACAGTCTCAGCGAAATGTCCGCTTGCTGCTTGCATCACTCACCGGGTTAGGGTTTCGTATCAGTTACAGAGTCAAGCTCGAGGACTGGAAAACTGTACCTAGACAATCATATGTTATCTTTAGGAAATTCATGGAATATAATCAATGACGATTGTGTCTGTGGGGCCGCAAGTCATACCGTATTGTTGACGCAGCACTCGAGATGCGAGTCGAGAATATTCTCCAGAAGTTTATGCTCGGAGCATATTTGAGCATTTTCTTTCCAGAGTCTACAATGCTAACAAATAGTTGAAACTTTCAACTATGTATCATTTCCCACCTTTTAAACGGCTACGGCCAAACTTTCACTTTTTGTAGTATGCTGTCAGGTACGGTGTGCTTTAGGCCTCTGTTTAACGGCTACGGCCAAACTTTCACTTTTTGTAGTATGCTTCTAGGTACGGTGTGCTTTAGGCCTCTGGCTTCAACACAACAGCAGGCCACGGTACACGTACATACACAACACAATAATGTGTTACAAGAATAATAATGCATTGGCCTACTGTTACCTTAGTATAGTTCTAGTTTTCAGAATTATTATTCCCTAATTTCCTATATCCAAACACAATTTATCCAAGTTACAAACATACTATTTCAATTAGCCTAGACCAAAACTTGTAATTCCCAAGTATAGTTGCCAATTCAAAATTTACAATTTTCTAATCAGGTTAAGGGAAAGTTCAAATTACATGACGTACATTGCAATTTCAAATAAAAAATAAATTGAAAAAATTAGCCAATTGTGCTTATAAGACAGTAATGCAAAAATTAAGTATTTAGAATATGCTCGTGCTCGAGAATATTCTCCAAAAGAAAATGCTCAAGCATTTTACATCACTACGGGATATATACAGCACTCAATCCAATTGTCAACAACACTTTGGACCTCAATGTGTCTAGCTTGGCTGGACAAAGATGAGGGGGACCCTAGTAAAAAATTCAACAAGTACGGAGAAAACCAGTGACCTTGCTAAAACTTGAGTTAACCACTGAAAAAGGGTAAATAACGTTTAAAAAATTGCATGGCTTGAGGGTGACAGACAGTACTTACTACTAGTGATGACATCGGGTAGTAAATATTGGAGTCGACTCTGGAGCCTTGGGAACCGGGTAGGAGTCGGCTCCCCAATCCGCAATTAAATTATATATTTTTTTAAATTTTTTTATGCAAAAGTTATTTTTAGCCCACTACTCTAGTTAAATAAATAATAAATAAATTGTATGAGTCTACCCACTCAGTTATAGAACTGATTTTCAGTGGGGTTGCACAACGCTGTCCGGCCATTCCCCCCCCCCCCCACCCGCTACGTATCACTAGCTTGCTTGTCTCTTGGCCCTGCCAAGACTCTCGCCGATTTGTTATGTTTACGTTTTGAGATAAGATAACGACTAACGAGACAACAAGTGCAATCTCATACAATTTATCATTTAAAAAAAATATATATATATATTTTTACCCGACTCCTTGAAAATAGAGTCGACTCCAACAGGAGTCGGGTACCCGAGTACCCGATGTCGGGTACCCGATATCATCCCTACTTACTACTTAGATAAAAAATCAAGCTGGTAAAACGTCAACTCTTAACAGAGAAAGCTCAGATGCTTGTTTGCTGGCTACATTACAGCCAACCCTTGTAAATTTACATCTCCATTTAATTCATTACTACAAGTGATGAGGTACCTACAGCAGAAGCTTTGGGTACAGGGCATAATTTACATTATTTTAATTCAAATGTGCATTGTTATTAGAACTAGGGCTTTCAGGATCCCTTCGAAATTGAATTTAAGGCTCGTAATAGTTGTGGAGTAGAAAAGTGTAGGTCCTATAACTTACCTTGGTCAATTTAATCCTTTGACAGGGGCATATATGGTTTTCAGGTTTTATTATTTCAATATACAGGAATAGGCCATAGTTCCCAACAAAGGTAATTTTTTAAAACTAATTTTAGAATTATAAACAACTCAATGAACACAAAACATCAATGAGTGCTATTTCATGTGGCCACTTATACTTTCTTGTAAGTACAGTACTATAATACCATTTAATAATTCATTTTATAATTGTCTTGTCTACACATTTTTAACATGCACCGATTTCATGACTTTAACATGGATGTGTCGGGGATTGAAATTAAACATGTGAGCAATAAAACTGCTAGATCCAGACATTCAATAAGAATCTCAGATTTGTTGTACATAACAGGAAACATTGATAAGGATTTAATATTAAATTGTTGCTCAGTTTACTGTATTAACGGATTTTCTGACCACATACTTGATCAAGTAACTTTGTCATTAACTAGGAAAATGCTTAAGTCCCGCCGCGTTGTTGGATGAGCGTAATTGGTGCATTGAGCTGCCAAGTGTTATGCGGATTTTCTGTTCTGTGAAAAAATCATTACTAAGTTGAGTATTTTTTTTTTACTTATTTAAAATAAATAAATAATAAACTTAATTCTTTTTTTTGATGATTAATCGTAGTTTTAATAAGAAAAAAATCGTAAAATTTCGATTTTCATAAGAAATAATTAGTACTATTCGATTGTGCACAAATTTCACACGAATATACTAATTCATAAAATTAAGGTTTTGTGAAAAAATCATTACAATCGGATAAAGCATGTAGGTGTTATAAGTCAAAGAATTGTTTTAAAAAAGAAAAACCCCGTAAAATTGCGATTTTCATGAGAAATAATTTTTCGATTGCGCTTAAATTTTCCACGAATATATAAATTCCTAAAATAAAGGTTCTGTGAAAAAATCATTACAATCGGACAAAGCGTGTAGGTTCTAAGTTCAGAGATTTCGAAGGTCTCAATGAAATTTCATCGCAATCGGAGTATCGGTTTAGCCGGAACCGTGCTAACAAACAGACAAAAATACAAAAAAAAAGAAAAAAAAACATTCCGGATTTTTTTCTCCAGTGTAGTGAAATGGAATCTTCGCTACGCTCATCCAACAATGTTTATCTCGGTTCCTAATCAAGCAGTTTGCTTAAAGAATGGTCCGGTGTTACTTGATGCACATGGAAAGAGGGTTTCGCATTTTTAACTTTTTAACAATTTTAATGGAATTTTGCTCACAATTTTGTGGTGAAGAAAAAAATTGCATAAAGAGTCTAGCTATGCCAGACAGTAATAAATTATTAACGGGCAGACTGGGCCTGGGGAGATAACTGTAGCTTTGTAAAAATCCATTGATAAATTATAAACAGATTGTATAGCTATTATAACCTGTTTTACATGATCAGAATCAACATGTACTGTACTTTACTAAGTTCTGTACTATAGTGTGAATAGGACCATTGCCCTTTGGTTTAATGAAGTCAAAATATTCAAATAAAGTAGCTATGAGATTTGATACATCACAGTCCTTCAAAGTAAATCTAGTAACCCAGACTATGCAATAACATTGATATTGCAAAAATATCATTGTACACCAAAAATCTGCAGTTGAAAGTTTAGTACGATATGTAGTTCTGCAAGTCTTAGCAACAACAAAATGATCAGTTTTCATCTGGTGATTGCAATAAAGTGGCAGACTTAGCTTGCCTGAATAGACTTCATCATCACCCAGAAGATTCACCCCGCTTGTTTGAAGCCAAAGTGTAAAATCATGCACTAATTACCAGTTATGAAAGAAATACACAAACAAAGCAAAAGGAAAGAAACGGGAAACGACAAAAATAAACAAAAACATGTCCGCACGAAGTTTTACTTTTGATACATTATGATTGAATTACATACCGAAACCATGGATGCAAATTCTTGCAACCTCACATATTATATACACCGGATAGTGCGTTATAAACTTCACTAATTTATACAGAATGTGCAACCATTTGAATCACCTGCTTATTTCTGGGGCTGACTCAAGTTTGCTCAAAATAATATCCTACAATAGAATGAGCAAATTAAGTATAAAAGTTTACTGTATGTACTAATACATTCACAGATATCCATAAAAAGTACCATTCATGTTGACAATAACAAAGTATGTAAAAAAAATTAGACCTATACATAAATGCGAAAAAATTAACAAGAATAGAGATTACATACGGGTAACAAGACAATGAAGCTACATTAACAAGAGCTTTGTCAAACTGATTTGTAATCCCAACTTGGCAAGACTAACACAATATGTAAGGGGAAAATTATTTCTTACTTTTCAGTTTCTCCGAAAGATCGTCAAAGGTAGGGTCACTGATATTCAACATAAGGCTATTTCCTGACAGGAACACCCGATTCTGGGAGCTAGCAATCTGCAACACAGAATACATGTAAATTAATAATTGGTTTGTGGGTCTGTATGGTACTATTTATAGGGACAAAACACAGCTAAGATAAAATTCTAAGGCTTATTTGGTTTGGTTTGTTTGTCTAGTAGGCAGGGGTGTGCGGGTACCCAAAATTTTGGGTCGGGTCGGATATTTAGTGTCATACTCATATCCGATTACTCTACGACGAGTTGGAAAATTCGGGTCAGGTCGGGTATTTGCCGCTCGAGTTTGAATTTGTTGGTTGAGCCAGCGTGAACAAGGTCTATGCTGAAGAAGTTCGTAAAACTCTGTTAGATCGCAGCACTGGCAACTAACAAGTCGAAGCATCAAGTCGAAGGTCGAAGTTTCTAGCCAATGAACGCACGGAATCGTTTCGTAATATCGATTCATGTCATGTACCACTCCCCTTGGCACTTCCTGGTTCCTGCGACTTGTTGCGCGTTTTTGAAATGTTTTACAAGCACGCTGAGCACTACCTACTACATTTACGTAGGGCTATTGTACTTTTTTAAAATTATTAAATTGATATTCTTCGTGCTAGAATGGATGTAGAAGACGGCGAGAGTGACGTGGATGGAGATGTTGAAAGTGACGATTTATGTACCGGTACTCCTAACCCTACTATCAAGTCGGCGATATGGCTTCACTTAGTCAAATTGGCGAATTCCCAATCTAAGTGTAATTATTGCAATGCAATTTTAAAAAACCTTTACGTTATTACGACGTGCCTCCAGCGTCATTTAAAGAAGCATCCGTCCCAGTTCAATAAATTCAAAGTAGAGGACGAGATAAGGAAAAATGATAGGGAGCTTCAAAGACAAGCAACTAGGGCTAGGACTAGGCCTTAGGCCTACGACCGCGGGTTCCAAACCCAAAGGCAAACAGACGAAGCTAAACGAACTGTTCAAAAGTAAACAGCCCTTGCCCTCAACTCACCCTACGGCAACAAGAATAACAAGTTAAGGATTTGATCTCTTGTTCTATAGGCCCTAGGCTAAGGCTAAGGCTAGGCCTAGGCTAAGGCTAAGGCTAGGCCTAGGCTAAGGCTAAGGCTAGGCCTAGGGCTTTTGAATAACATTTGAATAAGTATCCGAACCCGAAAATTATCCGATATCCGCGGGTATTTCAATACCCGAACCCGAGCCGAAATAAAAAGTGCTGCTCGCACACCCCTACTAGTAGGTTTACAGTCTTCATGCCCACCCCACACATTGACATATCTATGTCGTCATGAGTCTTGACAACCAGTAAAGATAGGACTCCTGTCCATACAACTTGGCATTTCTTCATCGTGTCCTTTCAGTGTAGCACGTCTTTCTTTTTTCTTCTTTCTTTCTTTTTATTGCATAATGGCGACCCCTCGCACAATATGAGTCCAGGGTATATTACAGGTCACAGGTCTTAAAACTAAGTTATGCATATTATACTATCTCACAAGGCAGTATAAAACTAACATCATAAAATCCCTTAATAAATACATTAAATATGAGCATGACCCTAATGATGTATAAAATAAATATATATATATTAAAAACAATGAAGGACATAGGCCTTGTATATTGTCGAAGTCAGTACATGTTACTTGATTTCAATTCGACCTTCTTTAAAAGCTACAATTGAATAAAATGCATTTTGCACCAGGTAGGTACATATTTTTTGTGTGAGCTGTTTTGTGTTATCTATCTGTTTTATGTTGTTTGGTAAACTGTTGAAAAGAGTTATTCCCGCTATATGTGAGCCTTTTTGGCATCTCGCTGTGTTGCTGTGGGGTATATGTAAATTACCTTTTTGCCTCGTATTATGTTGGTGAATATTTTCGTTTGTTGTTATATTTTTATCATTTTTGTTTACAATAATTATGTTTAAGGAGCTCATATACATAGATGCACGGTACAGTAAGTATTTCCATTTTTTTAAATGTTTGTATACATGATTGTCTATATGAAAGGCCTCCCAGGATGCAAACTGCTCTTTTTTGTAGTTTAAATATTTCATTAATGTGTGTAGTGCTACCCCATATTTGTATCCCATACCTAACTAATGATTCGAAATATGCATGGTAAGCAATTTTTGCTGTTTGAACACCCGTGGCATCTCTTATCACTCTCAGTGCAAAGCATGCAGAGCTCAATTTGGGGGTCAGTTTATTTAACTGTGCTTCCCAGTTTAAATTTTCATCTACTGTAACTCCAAGGAAACCCGTGTTTGTGAGTCGTGCTATTTTGAAATTTTTATCCATCTCAAGTTCTGGGAGTTTTTGTCAATTTGTTTCTGGTATAGATGGAACTGGATTAAATTTGTTTTTGATATATTCATTCCTAGTTTATTTGTTGTAAGCCAATGTTGGATTAAATTTGCTGCAAGTTTGGACTCCCTAACTAGGTTTAAAAAACACTTTGCTATGATAAGAGCAGTGATATCGTCAGCAAAAAGGATCACTTTGATATGTTCCATAAATTTTTGGAGATCATTTATGTATAATAAAAAATGGAGGGACTTAGTACTGTGCCTTGAGGCACTCCTGCTTCGGTTTCTACCCAATCTGAATAGATTTCTGAACAACTTCCTTTTCCATCTTCATGCCTAATTTTAGTTTTTTGTTTACGCTTGGTTAAATATGATTTGAACCATTTTAGTGCAGTATCTCGAATGACATACATTTCTAATTTTTTTAATATATTCTCGTGATGAACACAGTCAAATGGCTTGCTTAGATCGCAAAATATGCCAAGGGCATACTCCCCTTTATCCATGGCTTTGAGAGCTAGATTTTCTAGTTCTACTAGCGTTGAGTGACTAATATATAGCTAGAGTCCTAACGGCCTATGCTGAGTGTCTACGGAAAAATTTTCCTCCGCTCATGTAGTACATTGCCGACATGCTAGGCAGCGTGCCCGACAGCTCGAGCGAAGCTACAGCTACCTAGCAGCAATCGGAGTAACTTCGTAGGCCCCTAGTGGAGAACCGGATGTCAATTTAAATTAGATCGCGCGGAAATATTTTAACATAAGATACATTGATACAAGCATTTCGTTTGTAGGTTGTGCGATTAATATTATTATACATACAAATAAACTTGTTTTCGAGTGTAAAATACAAATGAATATGTCATATATTGTTTGTTTTATATATTTTAACATAAAATATTATGTATTTATATTTGAAACTTCTAAAAGTTTAAATTCTCTAAACTGTCATGGTAATAAAGTTATTTTGCAGCTGCATGGTATTGTTCTAGGAAGGCCATGCTTATAAGGAAGTGTATTAAAAGGAAATATACTAGGAAGCTTCGCAAACGCTTTTTCAGGCGCGTTGTTGGATGAGCGTAATTTTTTTAACGAAAAAAGCGTAAAATTGCGATTTTCATGAGAAATTATTTTTGATTGCGCTCAAATTTCACACCAATATATTAATTTATATAATAAAGGTTCTGTATAAAAATCGTTCAATGGAAATAAAGCATGTAGGTTTTATAAGTCAAAAAAAATGTAAAATAAAAAAATAAAAAAACGTAAAATTGCGATTTTCATAAAAAAAATATTTTTTGAATGCCCTCAAATTTCACACGAATATATTAATTCATAAAATTTAAAGGTTCTGTGAACAAATCTTTACAATTGGATAAAGCATGTAGGTGTTATAAGTCGAAGAAAGTTAAAAAAAACACGTAAAATTGCAATTTCATGAGAAATAATTTTTTTATTGCGCCGAATTCCACCCGAATATATAAATTCATGGGAATAAAGGTTCTGTGAAAAAAATCATTACATTCGGATAAAGCATGTAGGTGTTATAAGTCGAAGAATTTTTTTAAAAAATCGAAAAAAAATCGTTAAAATTACGATTTAAAAGGAGAAATAATTTTTCGATTGCGCTCAAAACGTGGCAGTCTTGGTTCAGAGATTTCGAAGGCCCTCAAAAAAAATTTTATCGAAATTTGGAGTATCGGTTTAGCCGAAATAGTGCTTTTCAGACACACAATAATACAAACAGAAAGAAAGAAAGAAAGAAAGAAAGAAAAAAAACATTCCGGATGTTTTTTCCAGTGTAGTGAAAGGAATCTTCGCTGCGCTCGCTACGCTCATTAAAGAAATAACGTAACGATATAATAAAGTAATAATTTAATTTGGCAAGAGTGCCAGAGCTGTCAAATTAAACGTGGAAAATCATTAGAATATGAGGGGGACCAATATTATGTCAATCTTGGCCAGCAGAAAACATTGTAATTTTCATGTTTGTATTTCTTATCATTGTGACAATATTATTGTAGACAATTGTGAAAAATTCTTGATCTTCAGGGACGGATTTGTTTGCATAACAAGCAAGTTAAACTGTAAAGCAGGTCCAGGAATCGGCCGTTGGCATGAATTCTAGGCATTTCATCATGTTTCACAGACAAGAGGTAACACATAATTGCCAATGTCTTTTCTTCCCGTCCGTTTCGAAAATCTGTTTGTATCAACGAATACGATTTATTACGTTACCGGCTTCTATTTTGTGTACACAAAACCCCACTAGACCGCTCCCCCCCCCCAACCCAGATTTGGGACAGTTCATTTTTTAAATGAACTTTCTAAACGTTCAGTTCACAGCTCAAATAAAGAACTTTTTCAAAGTTGAAGTTATTTTAAAACCTAAAATTTTTTAAAAAGTTCAAGTTCGTCTAAAATTTTTAGCATAAATATGAGACGTTAAGCAAATCCAATCAAAAATCAATCAAATTATGAATAAGTTCTTTTACATATTTCCTTTATTTTGTTAAAAGTAGTATGCATAATAGAATAATTACGGTACCAGTAGTTTTCTCAGTTCGTAGTAATTGTATAATTCGTAATTTATTAATTTGGTCCAAAAGATTGGCTGTGAATGTGAGGCTTGAGCTGTACCGTAGGACAAAAAGTATGCCTACCTTCTTACAATGGTCTGGAATTCCTCAGAAACAGGGACGCGCGGGGGCCGGCTTCTACCCCGACTTTTGCCAAATGCTAAGTATAATTAATTGTAATGCAACCGCGCATTATAGTGATACTGATCGCTTGACCAACCGAAGCTAATCTTGTCTTCCGAGGACTTGCTTATATTATCACGGCTTCCCGCAGGCGGTCGAAATGCGATAGCGAGGGGTTGGGAGTTTTCATGATTGTGGGACTACTGAGGGACTACCCAACAAACATTATACTCTGGGTCCCGTGCGGGAAAGTTAAAAGGGAAGTGCGGGTTAACTGGGGAAGCGGGACGCCCCGCACGGGACCCGCGAGGGAATTTTAAAGGGGACGTCCCGTTTTTGGGGGAAAGTCACGGGACGTCCCGCACGGGAAAACGCGAGGGAAGGTTACGGAACACCCCGGGTCTGGGAAAGTCACGGGACGTCCCGCACGGGACCCGCGAGGGAAGGTTAAGGAGCGTCCCGCACGGGAAGCGCGAGGGAAAGTCACGGGACGTCCCGCACGGGAAGCGCAAGGGAAGTTTAAGGGACGTCCCTTTCTCGGGGAAGTCAGGGACGTTCCCGCACGGGACCCGCGAGGGCAAAGTTAAGGGACGTCCCTGTGTCTGGGAAAGTCACGGGAAGTCCCGCCATTAGTTCCCGCGAAGAAAGGGTTTGGATAAGATACGTCCAGGTAAACCCTGCAATGCCCGTTTATTATGAACGATCCAATTTAGTCAACATAATTTACTATTTTTGCTGTGAAACAAAATGAGCATATTTCTTAATCAACTCCCCCCAATAAAGAGGTTGGGTTTATTTTAAAAAAAAAAAAAAAAAAAAAAAACGATAAACCAATCACCTTGGGTTAATGAATATTATTAGTTTTTATTATTAATAAACAAACAGCTGTATGCATCAACAAATTAAAAAGAAATTTTTTGGTATATTATGAAAATTCAAAAAGCAATTTGTTTGAACGTTCTTTTTTATTTTTATTTACCGCCACGGAGCCAAACATTCAAACTGCACAACGCGAAATAACATTGAATTGTTTATGCAGATAATTCTGTAGCATTTGGCCTGCTTTTATTTTTCCTGTAATACATTTTTGAATGAGCGAAGCAAAAATTCCATTTCACTACACTGGTGAAAAAAATCCGGAATGTTTTTTCTTCTTTCCGTTTGTATTTTTTTGTGTTTGTTAACACGATTACGGTAAACCGATACTCCAATGGCAAAAGCGATGAAATTTTCTAAAGGCCTTTGAAATTTTTGAACTTAGAACTGCCACGAGCCACGTCGCATTTACGATATATTCGATTTTAAAAAAAATCTTCGACTTAAACCTCTAGCTACATGCTTTATTCGATTGTAATGATTTTTTCGCAGAACCTTTTTTATGAGTTCATATATTCGCGTGAAATTTGAGCGCAATCAAAAAATTATTTCTCATGAAAATCACAATTTTACGATTTTTACGACTTTAATAAATTTCTTTGACTTATACCACCTAAATGCTTATCCTATTGTATTTTTAAAAATTATATATTCGTGTGCAATTTGGCGTAATAGAAAAAAAAATTTTTTTTTATAAATCACAAATTACGCTTTTTTTCGTTTTTTACCAAACTTCTTCGACTTATAAAAACCAACATGCTTTTTTCGATGGTAATGTAGTGTTGTAATATAATTGCGCCCCTGATCCTCATATCGTCGTCGTTAAACTTAAAAACAATATTTTTCAAGCGTGTCTCGCAGCCATAGCAAGGGAAAAAAGAAATCAATTTAAAAAACCTCTGAATAACACATAGCAGCTCAATGCACCAATTACGCTCATCCAATAACACGCCTCCCCTGAAAAAGCGTTTGCGAAGCTTCTAGTAATCAAAAAAAATGTCAACCATACTCCATGGTTTTACTTTTACCAAATGAGACAAAAGATATGAAGATCTCACATGATGTCATTTAATTTGGTTGCATGTTCCAATAGAATTAGTACCCTTATTTGTGGTCAACTAGCATCGCATCGGACAGCCTATACTTTATTTATGCAGATACACCCACCTCGGCATTTTTCAACAACTAGAACAAAATATCGAACATGCGCATTTTACTGTACCCACATTTAAAATATACCGTACACCATTAGTATAATATACTGAACACTATTCCAACACATCCAAAATAATTAAAAAGGACTATACGGATAGGCCACAAAAACAAGCACACAATAACTATGATACTCGAGTAGATTTGCTGTTAAATCTATAGGGTGTTATTCCCCCTCCGCTCAAGCATCCTCCGTGGCGTAACGGTTAGATTCGTGGCTTACAGATGGAGAGTCGCCCCGCTGGACCGAGTTCGAGACACCAAACTTGAAATTTTATAATTACTTGCAATTTAAAACATGATGTGTTTCCACCTACAGGCAATCAACTGGTGTGAAAATAAGACAAAATAACCATGTTTAAACCCATATTATATAAAACTTTTTATTTTAAATTTTTTCGTTTAGCCCACATATTTAGCACCTAGATCGCGCTACAGATACTACGGGAAACTAGGGAAGATCGCGGGGACGTCCCGTGCGGGCCCCGGTATCGCCAGTAGGACCCCCAGGGGGCCCGCCGGGGGGAAAAAGGGGCCCGGGGGGGTCCCCGGGAAGTCCCCGGGGAAAAAATGGGGGATGCGGGAGGGGGGGGGGGGCCCGGGGGTTGTTTGTTGGGGGGGGGGGGGGGGGGGCAGTTTTCCCGAAAAAACTGAGCGCAGGAAATTAAAGGGGGAAAGATGAAAAATAGCATTTTAAAAAACTTTTCTCAAAACCATTTTTTACTATTATACGCAATCTGCTTTAGATCACAGGGTCTTTCGTAAATAACATTTTTAATGATAGCTTATGAATCAATGTCGTAAATGTACGTACTAAAAATATCCTTCCTAAAGATCAAATACAATATTGCATTGCAATGATCAATCTAACTCAAACAAAAAGCTCCGTTGCAGCGGTCCCGAAGGAGAATCTTATCACATAGGCGGTTTGAAATACGGCCTGGCGGCCCTTGTTTTGATGATTGAGGGGAAAATGTCCTCTTTCCTCTAGTCTTTTACGTGATACGTGATACTGGTATCTTTGTAACGAAGTGATTGGGCGGGGGGGGAAATTTATATTTTATGAACACATTGCAACGGGGGGCATACGCGCCCTCCAATGCAATTACCATCATTGGCATGAGTATTATGGTTTTTTTTTCTCCACATACAACACTTAGTATTTTGACTGTATAATTTTTTTCCAGTGTTTGATCGTTGTGATGTACTCTGTGGTGGTGACATTGTGGGGTACACTGGAAAAGGGGGGGGGGGGCCCTACCATCCCAAACCCTTTCCTACGCGACTGTCTGCACACAAAATCACCGGGAAAAATTTTCCCCTTTGAATATTTTAACAGTGTTCACAAATTTAAAAAACATAGATTATTTGAGGATTTAGTGAGTTAGGGTTTTTAATATTTTTTTTAAAATTTAATTTTTTTGCGATTTTTTGTTCAAAAAAATATTTTGATTGAGCCAGACCCTTTGTCATTTTTTTATGCCTTGTTAAAAAAAAGCGTTATGCTCGGGGAAATGGGGCAGGCTATTCTAAAACATATCTTTTTTTTTACAGTAAAATATATAAATAATTTGCGAAATTGTATTGCAATGTATTTTTTCTCGGGGTTTTAGTATTCTTTTTGTACACGAAAAATACTACTTCGTTGACAGCATAATATAGATTGCCAGAAAAAGTCCAATCCGGTCCAATCCCCCAAAAAAAAAATAATCGTTAGATTTGAAAAAAATCGATGCACAGACAGTAGAGATTTTTTTGTAAATTTTTTGGACCGGGCTTAATATTTGCCCCAGTACCTGAGCAAGACCCTTATTTTAATTACTTCCGCTCCGGTTGCGAGTGTTCCGAAATTTCCCTTTTACTCTTGTCGTGAAACCTGATGAAATGCACAGATTTCATGCCAACGCAAATTCCGGACCTCACAATGTGACGTTGTTATGTGAAACAAATCCATTCTCAGAAGGTCATAAATATTGTTTATAAAAAATTTGTCACAATGAAAAAGAAGATACAAACAAGTAAATTGCAATTTTCAAGTTTTTGGCCCAGTAACCACCGGAGAGGATATTGTCATAATTATACTTATTTCGTAAACAATCGTCAATACCCAAACTTTTTAAGGGTATATCTCCTCTTTTCTATTCTGATGTTTAGCATTGAAAATTTTGACGGCTCTGTTGCTCTTGCTAAATTTAGTTATTAATTTATTATCGCTACCCCCTTTATGCCTCCTTTATAAAAATTTTCTTTATCTTCTTTTTTAATTCCTTCACTAATTTACAGATTGCTGCCTTTTTAACTTGAGGTAAAAAGATAATAAATTTAAAATCATATTATAAAACTAAAACGTAAAAAAAACAGGGGAACTTTTCAGTAAACAACAGTTGTAGGGTATTTTTTATTTGAAATTTAGTATAGATAAATAATAGAACTTTGCATGAATGATTATGTGAAAAGTGCTACAACAGTGTGTGCAAATGTGAGGCCTTTCCGAACCTGCGGGGAAGACCAAAAACATGATAATAATAGATTCCTAGAATTGTGAGACGATGGTTGAAGCTCGCCGAAGAATCCCCTCCTCCCACAATTTTAAGACTGATGGGGAGTCGTGCAAAACCCGGTTTGCCGGAATGCAGAGGGATTTACTCTGGAATGCGCCACCAAGTGGGTAATTGTAAAATTTACCAAGTTTTTGGGAAAAAAACAAATTTTTTAAAGTTGATGATATTTATTATGATCTGATGCGCAAAATTTCTAGCCTTTTTAAACTTAAAATGCAATTTGATTTTTGAACAACTTTTAAAAAAAAATTTTTTAAAAAAATTACAAAAATAAAAAGATTTGTGATTTTTTCGGGCTTTACTAGCTGTGTTGCGAGGTGGACTTTTTTTCTTGAATCACTTTTCCCATTAGCAGAGATGCCCTTGGTCAATTTTTACACCCGGGGCCCCGACGGGGGGAAAAAAATTGTAAATCACAATGCTAATACTCGCGCCAGGGGGCAGGCGATCATTTAAAATTTAAATTTCAAATGCTTTTTGTTTTAGAAAAAATTCCAAAGATTTACGAAAAATAGATAAAAACATTTTTACATTTTTTTTTAACCGAACAGGATTTAAGTCTGAGATAGTGGAGTTTGAAGAGATTGAGTTTGGGGGGAGAGCATGATATTTTAAATTTTAAACGTTTTTGGGTTTAGGGTTGATAGTCAGAAAAAAAACTTTTTCCAAAAAGTAAAATGAACCAAAAATAGTTAACGTTGCCGGGACCCGGTGCGGTGACGTTGACAGTTCTATAATTATTTGTAATTGGGCCAGTGTTGTTCAATTGGGGGGATACCATGATTCAAGTTTTTAATTTGTGCTAAACAAGGAAAAAAGTAGTTTTTTCATTGACGTTTATTTGAACGGCAATTAAAAAAATTATTTTTCCCTGAAAACCAATTTTTTCGGTTTTTTTTGTTTTTTTAAAATTTCTTCGACTTTTAACACCACATGCTTTATCCAATTGTAATATTTTTTTCACAGAAACCCTTTAAATTTTATGAATTAATTATTGTGTGAATTTGAGCGCATTCAAAAAATATTTTTTTTTTTTTATGAAAAACGCAATTTTATTTTTTATTTTTTTATTTTAATTTTTATTCATAAAAACCTACATGCTTTATCCGATTTTTAACGATTTTTATACAGAACCTTTTTTTTTATAAATTAATATATTGGGGTGAAATTTGAGCGCAATCAAAAAAAATTTTTCATGAAAAAAACGCAATTTTTTCGCTTTTTTTTTTAAAAAAATTCGCCACCAACAGCGCCTGAAAAAGCGTTTGCGAAGCTTCCTAGTATATTTCCTTTAATACACTTCCTTATAAGGCATGGCCTCCACTAGAACAATACCATGCAGCGGCCAAAATAACTTTATTACCATGACAGTTTTAGAGAATTTAAACTTTTAGAAGTTTTAAATATAAATACATAATATTTTATGTTAAAATATATAAAACAAACAATATATGACATATTCATTTGTATTTTACACTCGAAAACAAGTTTATTTGTATGTTTAATAATATTAATCGCGAAACCTACAAACGAAATGCTTGTATCAATGTATCTTATGTTAAAATATTTCCGCGCGTTCTAATTTAAATTGACATCGCGTTCTCCACTAGGGGCTACGAAGTTACTACGATTGCTGCTAGGTAGCTGTTTTTCGCTCGAGCTGTCGGGCACGCTGCCTAGCATGTTGGCAATGTACTACATGAGCGGAGGCAAATTTTTCCGTAGACACTCAGCATAGGCCGTTACGACTCTAGCTATATATTAGTCACTCAACGCTACTAGTGCTGTGATTGTTGATTTATTTTTTTGAAATCCATGTTGGGAGTTTGACAGTATTTTGTTATTTTCTAAGAAGTCAACTAATCTATTTTTAACTATTGTCTCTAGAATTTTTGATAATATTGGTAATATTGAGATGGGCCTATAATTGTTGATATTATTAAGATCATCTTTTTTGTGTAGGGGTGTGACAACAGAGAGTTTCATTTTGTCTGGAAATGTTCCTGTTGTTAGGGAGTGATTAAATATGTGGACTAAGGGCCATTTTATTTTATGTATTACTTTTTTTATTACTATTGTAGGGATTCCATCCCACCCAACTGATAACGTGTTTTTTAAGCTACGGACAATGTCGACTATTTCTTTTTCAGTTACTTGAGCAAATGTCATAGTTTTTTTATTGGTTCTTGATGTAGTTTCATTATCTCAATATGGTCGTTAGGGTAACTAATGTTGTTGGTCTGTTCCACCTCTACCGTTTTATAGCAATTTTTAAAAAACAGGTTAAAAGCATCTGCTACTTCCTTCGGGTTATCTACCCTATTTACCGGTTTGTCTGGATAAATTTTTATATTCAATTCAATATTATTAGTTTTTTTGGGTAGCTTTGAATGTGTTTCATTTCTTACTATTTGCCAGATGGCTTTACTTTTATTCTTAGAAGCATTTATAAATTTGTTGTTGGAATTACATTTTGCAATTTTTAGGTCTTTCCTATATTTTTTTAAAGAGTTTGATACTTTGCTTTGTCTGAATAATTATCTGTTTGATATTTAATTTGCTGGTGTAGTTGTTTAAGTTGCTTTCTTGTTTTTTAGTTCGCAGTAATCGATTGTTATTTACATTTTTAAATTGTTTTGTTTTGTTGGAAAACAAGCCTCAAAATGGATTTTAAATGTTTGCAGGAATGAGTTGTATTTGCTGTTTGTGTCTGTTGCTGTTATTACTCCGTCCCACATTTCATTTAGAAGATACATGTGGAACTGGTCTAAGTTTTCAGGGTTAGATGACTTTTTATGTATTTTCCTTGTAATTGGTGTCTTTTGTCTTGTCTTTTTGAAAATGTCATTTGTTAGTGTTATGGTCTGCGCATTGTGATCTGACAGGGTTGTATTAAAGTTATGTGCTGTTACATAGCTATTATTGACGTTACTTAAACTGGGAACATGAATAAACATGTTTCAGCGGGGGAAAGGTACAGAAGGACGACAGCTTACCTTGAAAAACGTTAGGTAGGTCGCACAGACACAAAAAGATGAGTAGACAAAGTTGCTGATACGTTTCGACCAACTAGTGGTCTTTATCACTCAGCGTGAGTAGAGATACTAAAAGTAGTTCTAAAGCTAGCATGGTATGTACAGCCGGGGTCATATATAAATCAAGAGGTCTGAAAGATACCTCTTTCACCGACATCTCGTGGTCAACTCTTGGTGCCATTATTTATATCGCCCTGTGAACTGCATTATCGCATCGATGAAGCCCCCTAGACTATTTGATGTTATTAATATTTTAGGAGGCTTTGAAAGACTCTTGGTCAACAAAATAGTCAATATCTAGAAGGCAGTCAGAAGTGAAATACAATTTTATCAAAACAAAGTATAAAACAAACTTTAGTGGTTTGCAAATAAGATCTTGACAGCCAGATAGAATTATTCGAAATTAATTAGAAACTAAGGCAAATATAAGATCTAAGGCATAGTCTTAATGCTATGCTAGGCCAAGTATCGAAATATAATGCTCTCTTTACCTTCCATATTATATTCTTCTAGGCTTGATAGTTTCTCTGGTGAATAGAGTAATTTTCACTTTGACATTAGCAGCCATGTTCTTATTTATGGTCGAAAATGCAGTTACCAGGGCGATATAAATAATCGCACCAAGAGTTGACACGAGATTGTCGGTGAAAGAGGTATCTTCAGACCTCTTGATTTATATATGACCCCGGCTGTACAATGAAGGCGCTGTCGGTGGTGGTAGCAGGTGGAACTAGTCTAGGGGAGGCAGAGCAGGGCGCGCCTGCTACCTGTTGTTCAGGTTAGGAGGCTCGCGAGATCTGGTGATGTGTTGGTGAGATAGCTCCAGTTTCTTAGCTCCAACTGCCTGCAGTCATCGGGAAGCGCCTTGATGATTCTCGTTGTGAAACAGTCTTTGAAAGGGAGGCTGTGTTCAACAGCATGCTGGGCCACAGGTTTGTCTGGATCCATCTGTTTGACACTTTGACGGTGGCCTGTCATACGGGTTCTCAGTTCATTAGTGGTAAGGCCTACATACTCTGCCGGACACTGCGTGCACTTGAGCTGGTAGACTACGTTGGAGGTGAGACAGCTGTTGTGGTGATGGATGGGGCAGGTGACCCCTGTGGCTTCAGCAGTGAATGTCTTGGTAGGTGGATGCATAGGGCAGGTTTTGCACCTAGGGCGGTTGCAGGGGTAAGATCCTATTGGAGGAGCTCTCTGCGGACGAGTTGGAGGCCTAGTGGGGTCAGACGCATATGCTCTGACCCGGAAGGGCTCTCATACTATTGTGACAGAATCACCAACGCGTTTGTAGCTCGGGGGTACGAACGTGACGTGGTTCGACAGCGGATCTCCAGGCCGCAAACCCAGAAGGCCAACACGAACAATAGTGCCATCCCCCTAGTGACGCGCTGGCACCCGGGGCTGCAGAGACTTAACGGCATAATCAAGAGTGGACTGCCCATCCTTGAAGCTGCCCCTAAGACTCATCATCTCGCCAACAAGATACCACGTGTCTTCTTCAGACGACCACCTAACATAGGAGATTCGCTTATCAAACGGGACCCCACTAGGCCTCCAACTCGTCCGCAGAGAGCTCCTCCAATAGGATCTTACCCCTGCAACTGCCCTAGGTGCAAAACCTGCCCTATGCATCCACCTACCAAGACATTCACTGCTGAAGCCACAGGGTCACCTACCCCATCCATCACCACAACAGCTGTCTCACCTCCAACGTAGTCTACCAGCTCAAGTGCACGCAGTGTCCGGCAGAGTATGTAGGCCTTACCACTAATGAACTGAGAAACCCGTATGACAGGCCACCGTCAAAGTGTCAAACAGATGGATCCAGACAAACCTGTGGCCCAGCATGCTGTTGAAACACAGCCTCCCTTTCAAAGACTGTTTCACAACGAGAATCATCAAGGCGCTTCCGATGACTGCAGGCAGTTGGAGCTAAGAAACTGGGAGCTATCTCACCAACACATCACCAGATCTCGCGAGCCTCCTAACCTGAACAACAGGTAGCAGGCGCGCCCTGCTCTGCCTCCCCTAGACCTAGTTCCACCTGCTACCACCCACCGACAGCGCCTTCATTGTACATACCATGCTAGCTTTAGAACTACTTTTAGTATCTCTACTCACGCTGAGTGATAAAGACCACTAGTTGGTCAAAACGTATCAGCAACTTTGTCTACTCATCTTTTTGTGTCTGTGCGACCTACCTAACGTTTTTCAAGGTAAGCTGTCGTCCTTCTGTACCTTTCCCCCACTGAAACATGTTTATTCATGTTCCCAGTTTAAGTATCCTAGCCATTTAGGCCTCTTCTATACCAAGCAAACTATTATTGACGTTAGTTATGATGTTATCAATCAGTGTACTATTTTTTCCTGTGCATCGTGTCGCTGTTTTGATTGTGGTATACAGATTAAAAGTTTTTAGAGTCTGTTCAAAATTTTTTTTCTACTGTGTCTTTGAGCATATTAATGTTAAAATCTCCACAAATGATGATTATTTTCTTTTCTTTATGTAGTTTTTGTAACATTTGGTTTAATTTATTGAAGAATATGTTTGGATCACTATCTGGGGTTCTGTCTTCTGTAAATAGTTGTTATGACCATAATTGAAACGTTAATTGTGTCTCCCGTCTCCACTTCGATGCTTGAACATTCAAAGTGTTTCTCCACATTTAGTTTGTTGATGTCCAAACGTTTTTTTACCTTTTTATTTGTATCACGTGTGTATATACATGTCCCCCCCCCGTAATTAGCTTCTCTCCCTCCTGCAAGAATAGCTAACTAGCACATATCCTGGGAGTCTTATGTGTATGATTTCATTGTCTAGCCTCCAATGCTCTGTGAAACATACTACATCTATTTCACCAAGCTCATGAATTGTTGCAACAATCTCATTGATTTTATCCGTTTGTCCAATGCTTCTAATGTTTTGGTGGAATAAAGAGAACCCTGTTTTAATAAGGTCACAAGATGGTAAGTCCATCTGGTTAGAGTCAGTAAGGGGGGGTACTGAGTTCACATTGTTCTGTTGGCCTACATTTTCAGCATGCTTACATTGTTGGCCTATCTGGTTAGGTGCCTCAGAGGAGATAATTGATCTTTCTGAGTTTACATTATTGCTTATGTTTTACCATGGCATTGGGAGGCCTACCTGGTTTGCAGCTGCATATGATGTCCTAGAATTTAGGGTTATAGGCTTAGGGCTAATATTTTTAACACTTTCATAATGGCAAACACTTGATGTTGAAGCTGCACCCACTGTTACAGGATTTATAGTTATCGTTTTAGGTCTATTATTATTTACATTGTCAGAAAGGCAAACACTCTGTATTGCTTTCACAGATTTTGTAGATACTATTCTAGCACTTTGTAATTGGTCATGGGGCACTATGTTTTTTTAAATTTTGCTGTCTTTAATTTTGTTGTCTGTGTTTGTAGGCCTAGAGATTTGTTTTAGAATCACACCATCGTCTATTGTCCGTTTCCCTGTCGGGTATCGGATGTGCATGTTGCGATTACGTTTAAAATCATGTCACCCATTTTTTGTGTTCCTCGTCTGTTTAGGTGAAGTCTATCTTTCCCGAGGTCTGTTTCCCATACAAATTTGTTTGTGTTAACAAAAATTGCTCCCAGTTTATCACATACCCACTCGATGTTGTCGTTAATGATGTTGATGTGGGTTTTGGTTGTGTCCCCCCTATATAGTAGGCTTGACACAATTACCCGTGCCGATTTGAATCTCTTTTTTGCACTTGTCACAGGATCGTATATTTCTCCGGTAATGTTGTCTGGCGCTCTGTATGACTTGACTAAGTTTGTGCCAACATGCAGGAAGACTGTCTTGACTTTGTCATCTTCTGCTGTCTTGGATGCCTCCAGTTTATTTTGTAGTTGATTTGGTCGAATACCTGGATATGCCATTATTGCTGGTCTTATGTTGTCTTGTAGGCCGTTGTAGCTTCTGAGATGTTTTTCAATATGGAGTCACCCATGACAAGGTGATAGCCCAGTATTTTCTGTTCTCTGTACCTGTCTTCCGTTGCTTGCACTACTTGTACTTTTTTCCCGTAATCTTTATGATTGGTGTCATGCATTTCTGGGGTTTCTTCTTTCCCGTTAGTCATTTGTTGTTGTCCTAGGTCTAGGTGTTGGTGCCGATGTTTTCCTTATTAGCTTTGTCTTAAGTAGGCCTAGGTTTGTCATTTTCTTCACTTGTTCTGTGTGTTCCCTTTTTTCCATGTTCCTCTCGCTGTTTTGTGGAGTTGTAAGGAGTGTTTGTTGTTGATTATGTATTGAAAGCCTAGGCATCTGCTTATTATTTTCTTCTCGTTTTTTGTTAGTATTTTGAGGGGTAGTAGGCCTTACTTGTTCTGTGTGTCCCCTTTTTTCCATGTTCCTTTTGCTGTGTGACGTGAGGAATGTTTGAGGTTTCTTCTGCATTGAAAGCCTAGGCATCTGCCTACTACTTTTGTTACTTCTTATGTTAGTATTTTGGGGGGTAGTAGGCCTAGGCCTAGTCTCATGTGGGTCGATGTCTGGTAGGTCCAACGTTTTCAATCCTAGGTCTGTATTGGAATTCGGGCTAGGCCTAGGCGTATTAAGTCCTTTCAGCCCTGTTGCAGCATCAGCTGACTTTGCCCATAACATAACCTCACTTTTCCCGGTCTCAGTTTTCAATTTGTTTTTAGTCCAGTTTATAAATTCACTTACTTTCGAATTCATGGTCTCGAATTCTTCGTCTCTCTTCTTCATATTGTTCATTATGTTCAGGATTTTAACTTGAAGTTGCGCACAGTTACATTGTGGATTTAAATCACTAGGCCTAGGCCAGGGCCCAGAATTTTTCTTGGTTCCGTCTTGACCTGGTCTCGGCGAGACGTGCGGGCGGCGATGTTGATTTTTTCATGATGATGCCAGAATAATGCTCTGTTGATCTCTTTGGCCTGTTCATCTTGCTCTTTATTAGGTTTCGATACACAATATTTACGTCACACTTTTAAGATATCACAGTGTTTGTTTTATTAGGCCTACTGTTACTTTTGTACTGTTTGCGTTGCCGCCATCTTCTTTTCATTGTGCTGTGCTGTTGTAGTTCTTCTCCTATAATGGTTTGTCTTATCATTTCTTCGTTTCCTTATCTAAATAGATGTCTGTCCTGTGTTCCATTACCACAGAGCTTACATATGCTGCTTTCTATCACACCTATTCTAACATGTAGGTGCTTTGCTAGAAAGGCATGGCCGGTATCTAGGCTGAACTGTGCTGTTGTAGTTCTTCTCCTATAATGGTTTGTCTTATCATTTCTTCGTTTCCTTATATTAACCAGCTCACTCCACACTTTATTCCTGCCTTTCTCCTTCCATGCTTTCTTTACGTCTGAGTTGCCGACTGATTTCAGATGTGCCTTAGCTGATCTGTATGAAACATTCGGAACAGATTCTTGCATAGGTAGGGCTACCAACTATTTAATTTTTATCACTTTTGTTGCGCGATGTTTTGAAATTTGCGATCCGTACCAGAGTGTTGCATTTACAGTAGGCGCAGCATATGAAATGCACGTATCAAGGGGTCAAACTTCGATTCCATGTGATATATTTTTGACTTGTTGACAAAAACATAGCAATTGAACAGAAGAAATGCCAACACAAACAGACAACAAATGATGACTTTTGAAAATGGCGGAACTACAGGTTTTGTATTAATTATTATGCACGTACTATGTTAACCAACACTTTGCTTTGTGATGTCCAGTAAGGGTCTTATCAGCCTATTGGTGGTGTAAGCAATATTGTACAAGCTATCTTGCCTAAAGCATACAAACTCCTTGGGCTTATGAGGCGGAATAGCTTTAATCAGTTTTCTAGACGTACAAACAGAATGCTTTATGTCGGGATCGTCCGGCCTCAAGTTGAATATGCAACTGTGGTTTGGAACCCTTATCACTCCACTAAAATAGATAGTCTGGAGAATGTTCAGAAAAGATTTATTAAACTTCAATGTCTAAAATCTCGAATTGAATTTCACAGAAGTGATTACCTAATGTACTGTCAAACAAACTTTTTCAAAACGCTCGCTAGTAGACGAACAATTGCAGATATGTTATACCTGTACAAGATTGCTAATCATTTCATTGACTCTTCACTGCTTGGTAAACTGGATTTTCATGTTCCTCAACGTGCAACAAGAAGCACAAACATATTTCATACTGCAAAACCAAGAATTGACATGTGCAAATATGCATGTTTAAACAGATTGCAATCTACTTATAACAAATTAACTAAACTGAACTGTAACTTAGATATTTTTTTCCTTAACTTAGCATTGTACAAAACAGAACTTAACAACACTATAGGCCAGTAACCGCACATACACGCCGCAGGCAGACCACACACACATGCACACCCCCACTCACACCCAAAAGTACTCAACACGCACACGTACACACACACGTTACACAAACATACACACACACTCACACGCAAACGCATAAACACAACAGTTATACAAACATGTATATATTTTAATCAATATGCTCTGTAATTATTCTGTACTGTATTTTCATGTTTATGTTTGTACTATTATATTTGCACTGGTGGAAATGTATGTTTCTGTTGTGAATAAAGGCTAAATAATAATAAAAATAATAAAGGTAATGTTTTTAAAAATGGAACCGGTTTGACGAATTGGAACTGGATCCGAAAAGAACCAGGTTGAAACCAGTTTCCGGAGTCATGCCTAGTTGCCTACTTTGGGTAGTAGTAGTACCAAGATTTTATCTTACCGTGCGGGAAATGCTTTGGGCTGCTCGAATCTTTCGTAACTTCAAATAGCCAGGGTTTTGGCCAACAGCTTGTCCCAAGTAAGAACTGAGTTAAGGAAAATTTAACTAAATTGGAAGAGGAAATACATATCATGTTCAAATGATATATTTGAACAATGAACAAAATATAATACTCATTGAACATCTTGCACCATGTAGAAACCTGGTGGCACAAGCTGTCTTCTATTAGTAATGAAGATGATTGAACTGTGATGTCAGGAAGTGTGTATTTCACTAAACGTTTACACCCTGGTCACAAAAACGTGCACACGTTTACATGACTAATCTACAATGTCACAAAAACAAAAAAATTCTCCCGGATTGCGTATTTAATGGAATTTTTGCAATCTATATCATAGTACAGACAATACATGGCGTTTGTCATAACCAGCAGGGGGGGGGGCAGCGTGTGGCGATCGCTGTGATTGAAGTGGTCGCGTAAACAACGCTGTGCTATTGCTACACTCTCGTCTTCAGCAATGTCTTTGTGAAGTTTGATGTCAGTAGATGTTTTGATAGTTGAACTCAAGGATACTATCATTCACTTCGTTTGTAGAACTGTTTTCTTGTTCATTTACAGCGTTATTCAAGTGTCCGATATTTGTTATTACATGATAGGGCAGAGACGTTTAAACGTGCATGTATAGTTTAAACGTTTAGATTTTT
The DNA here is from genome assembly GCA_024449915.1 of Sweltsa coloradensis. Classification (NCBI taxonomy): domain Eukaryota; kingdom Metazoa; phylum Arthropoda; class Insecta; order Plecoptera; family Chloroperlidae; genus Sweltsa; species Sweltsa coloradensis. The sequence continues at coordinate 33,450 of JAMZAV010005278.1, forward strand.
ATAAAAACGCGTTAACGTTTAAAAAAGTGAAATGTCAGCTAACAAATTAGGCCGATAATTTTCTAAAAGTGCTTAATTTGGTGGTGATGCCGGGTCCCAGGCTGTATAAGGTATCTTATCTGTTACACATGGTGAAAGTGCCGGGTCAATAAATGCGAGTGTGAGAATAAAACTGTTGTTAATTATTCGGCGGCAGTCATAAGTAAAAAATTACGATTCTTGTTGTAAAACCAAGGCCTCCGCCTACTTTTTTTTTTTTAAATATGGCTTAGAAACGTTAAGGAAACTTAACGCTTTTGCCCAGCCCTATTACGAGACAACGTAAAGGCCTAATGAGCGTGAGATAATTGAATGATCTGGTAGCTCGTACGGAATTCGGCGCGGACTGGGGTAGGGGCATAGAGATAGCGGCAAACAAGGCTTGATCTTGAGCGAACTATACGACATTGGTTGCACACAAAACAGATGCCAATGCACCGAATTTCATAAAAGGAGCACTGACGAGGGTTCTGCCCGGTCGTAATGAGTTTTTTTTTAAATTTATTTAACGTCTATCCTATTCAGTTATAAAAACTGATTTACAAAGGAGGACAACTAAATAAATCTTATAACTACAGTAGTTAAGTAAATATTTGAAATAGTAATGTAATATTACAACAACAATGCATTAAAACACAACAATTTTGGTAACAAATAAAGAGGATATTAAATGCAATTAATTAATGAATCAAATATAAAAGTCTTGAAAAAAAGAAACGAAAGGAAAAAAGAAAAGAAAAGAAAGAAGAAAAAAATCATTAAAAAGAGAAACAAAAAGTTTTGTTTGACTGTAGGCCTATGAGTTTGCGATGACTCAAGGACCAGAGTGTTAAAATTGGAGACTTCAGACTACTTGTGCATATGAATGAAAATTTAAATTTGTTCATGAGGTTCACACAAGATAAAAACTGCATAAAATAAAGACTGTTTACTGATCAAGGATAATTGGTAAACGTGTACGTACGCACCATCCTGAGGCCTAGGAACAATGAATATTGTTTCTAGGTAAGTTGAGCCTATTTCTGCAAATGGTCTGCATAGCTACAGGTAGATACAAGTAAGACAGGCTGAATCAACTCTAATTTTAGAATAGTAGTACATAGTAAGCTAGAGGACTAGCCTAGCCTAGCCTAACCTCAGGGAGGCGACAATCGCTCATCTGACCCCTCAGGAACCACGAACACCCACCTACATGCTAAACTCAATAACGAGGACGCTCTATTGTTACAAGTTTTAATTCATCAATGGAGCGCATATCAGCTTCTCTTGACCGCAACCTACAGCCCCTGGTGACAGGTTTGGAGTCGCACATCAAGGACACGTACGATTTCCTTGATAAACTCAAAAGCCTAGCCATGCCTCTTCCAGTCAATGCCCTTATGGCCACCATAGATGTTACGTCCCTCTACACTAACATCCCCACCACGCAAGGGCTCACGACATTGGAACATTACCAGAACCGCTGACCCCTGGCCCCCCGAATACTAAACCCAACACCCCCTTCCTAGTAGGACTAGTACAACTAGTCCGTGCGATTACCGATATTTAATTTCACATTGAATGGCAATCCGAATTATAATAAACTAGTCCTACCCTTCAAAATCCTACATTCATCATTCTGGTGTAAGGAGTTAATAAGTTTGAATTCAGACAATAGGGTAACTAGAAGCATGGTGCAGTGTTGACAGATAGGTTTTCATGTGGGGTTTGTAACGAAACTGCAGAGTCAGTAGGCCTCCTATTCACATCCGCATTTCTCAAATCCCGATAAAAGATTTAGAGAAATATTCATATACCCGGTAGCCACAACCACAGGTGAATTCCTATCTAGCTAAACTTAACAAACAATTCACAAGGATATCATCTTAGCGGCTTCTGCTTCACCCTCAGCTTGTACAATCTTTTGTTGGCGTTCCTGTTTAGCGCGTTCGACCACGAAAGCCGCTCGCTGGGCTTCTTGCTGCGCAACCTAGATTGATAACATAATTTATCCAGCAAAATCTCAAGTCTTCACAAACTAGCATCTAGAGGAGTAGGGCCTAGCATCTAGTGAAATAAGCATTTTAAATAGTAGGCCTAAAGATTTTATGAAATTTCCATCACTTAACTTTATTAAGTAGGCCTACCAGTATATAATTCTGGAGACTTTGTGAGTATGAACAGAATCTAACAAAACAAAAATTACATGACGATGACTTGTCCGATAGCAGGAACCGGGAAAGCTCAAACTCAAACCCGTCACAGATACACCACACTGTTGCTACGTCCAACTCTGCGTTGCATTGGGTCATCACTATTTGAACTACTATTTGAATGTGAAAAATGCAAAATTAAGGATGTGTGTTCACTGTTCAGGGTTCAAACAAAAACCTTGAAATTAATTTCCCTAACCACTATAATGGCTATATACTAGGCCTAGTACACTAAGTCGTTGCTAGGTGAGGGATAGAGCCATGTTAATTCTGCATTGGACTGTATTCATGTCTTAAAATTATACAATATGGAACAAAATAACACACTTATAACAATTAACCAAGGTCATTTACAACACAAAAATTGTGAATTTTTTAGTCACATGTCCTGTGATGGCATGCAGCATGTCACACGTTTGATTTCCACCCCATGTGGATACCAATAGTTCTTCCATATGTCAACATTATACCTGCCAGCCCAGAGAGAGAAGACCACGCGGGCAGTTAGCTTCTGCTTGAGGAAGGGTCGGACAGTGTGACTCGAAAAATTGCAACTGTTGTGTAGTAAGTGACCTTGGTTAATTGTTTTAAGTGTGTTACTTTGATGTTCTATTTCACTTCGGGTCAATAAGCTTCCCATTACCATACAATATGGAATTAATTTTTAAATCTGGTGTCTGTCGGATGTGTGGAGCTGGCAAACAGGATAGGAAACATCTTTTTGAATGTACATAGGCCTAAGCCTAGCTAGGTCTATATCAGGGCTGCCGTTTTAACGGATTTTATCCGTTTTTACGGATATTTAGGGTGCAAAACGGATAAACGGATTTTTAGTCTTATTTACGGATATTTCGTTTGTTACGTTTTCTATGCTTATTTTCGTATATTTGAATCTGCGCGGGCTTATTTTGATTGTAAACATTGAAGGCGGGGCGATAATCGATTCGACTTTAGATAGGGGGCGGAGCAAGGGCGGAGCCGTGTCCCAGACGTTGTAGAAACTGCTTCTGTGTAGTAGTAACAGCCAGAACAGCTGTTGCTTTTGGGAGGATGCAAGATAAATTGAACAGCCAAGGACAAACAATGGAGATTGGAGCCTACAAAATTGTTTTCTTTCATTTTTGTTTATAAAGTTTGGATTACGTGATCTTAAACATGAAAAATAGAATTAGTACCGGTATATGATTAAAATGTTATTAACAAGTTCTGCAAGACTGCAATGTTATTAATAGACACAACACACGGGCCTAGGTCAAAATTTGATGCAACATTTCTAGGGCCTAGGCCTAGGCGGCTAGGCCTAAGAATTTTTTAATCAGGTCAGATTTAAAACAGATTTTCTGTAGGTTAAATAAGTAACAATTTACATTTTTATTCAATCTTAATTAAAGCAGGATGTTTCAGGCTCATTTATTCTCATCTGTGCATAGGCCTAGGCCCTTGGCAACTTTTAGGTTATGATGGTAACAAATATAAACATCACATTTAGCCATTTTCATAGTTTGTTCAATGAAATTAACGTTTTTTTAGACTTTTCATGGATATTTGCGGATTTTTAACGTCCTCCAACAGGATTTGAAAAAAATGTCAGTGGCAGCCCTGGTCTATATCAATGTTGAACGGGACAAAATGCCAAATGGCATGGATCGGAGTGAACAAGAGTCTGCTACTGGATAACTAGAAAACACATAAAATTGTGGGCATATGAAAAGAAGAAGATGAAACACCATTATACATCTTTTGGAATGGAAAAATTACTATATGGAAAACATACCATACAAAGTACAAGGTAAGATTGCAAGGTTTTTAGTTTTAATTATTAAATAAGATACATTAATTAATTATTTGAAGGTAGGTCTCCAAACTTTGGGGAACCTAGAGGTGAAGATTTGACACACTTTAGTCACAGTCATGCATGCGCTGCAGGCCGCTGCCCGGCATTAAAACATGATTTGATAAAAATGATTTGTTTAAGAACAAAAGACATTGTCTTTAAATTTAAATGTTACACAATTTCAGACTATTTCCAATTAATAATTTTTTGTACCTTTGAATCGTACCGGTAACAGATTTTTCTCAACATGTTAATAAAAGCACCCACAAATTTGTCCCCAGATGCCTGTTAAAAATATCAGCACAATCTATTAAGCGGTTTGGCCGCTTTTTAACTCGCTCACTCAAGACAGATACTGGAACAGAGCAAGTCACATTTGAGTTAAATTGTAAGACTTAGTAGCTGTGCTCGCTCGTCTAATTTATGCACTTAATCATAACCTCTACGTTTTTTGCCATAACATTGCGTCATGGCACAGTAGTAAACTATTTCTAAGTTTTGAAAGTCAAATAGTTCTGAAATGTGCTGCTATCTAACAGGAAAGTTGAGAACTTTGTGGATAAAGGAAGTTTTCTATTTCAGCAGTGCGTTGGCTTTGAAACGAGGTACCCTAGCCCTATTTGCAAGGATTTGAGTAACTTTTGTAATTTGTTTAACCAGTAAGCCAAGCTTGTATTTTAAATTTTAAATAGGCTATTTGCACAAATTCTCTAAGTGTATTTTTTCGATAGCCACTAACACCCAATAGAACACACAAAAAAATTGGATCTCTACATTCTTTAGTTTGGCCGTAATATTGTTTTTAGTTTTCTTGGTCAAATTAACGTTTTGAAACGCACCTGGTCGCGCGCCATTTTCGTGACGTCACCGGCCATGTAGGCTACCAGCGGACGCATTGGGATAACACGCGCAGGGGCCCTGCTTTCGCGGCAATCAGCAATAATTGAACGAATTATAAGTATTGTGTTGTTCCTTTGTGCACTAGAACTTGTGTAGCTACGCTACATAAACTGTATTTTAGTGTTCCCAAAGATTTGAGGCGTAAATCGATTATAGGGAATGTTGTGGTTGCCAATATGAACTTTTAACTGTAGGCCGAGCTATATGCCCGGCCTATAGGCACGGTAAAACATATTTGTTTGGTACGTTATATTCGTTATTAATTAGTGGTGGCATTGTATTATGATAATTAATTATTAATAATAACTGTATAAGTTGCACGAATGTATTTTTTTGTATGCATTACCCTTCTAGGCGTCAAATAGCCAACCTACGTGAAAGTGAAAATCCTGATCGCTAACCTCACGGTGGTAAATTAACATGAGTTGTGGTTGCCAAAAATAGTATGTTAGTAATTAATGTCCGTGAGCCTTTAAAAGTATTTTCTAGTATATAAAAGTGCAAAATGAACTTGTGTAGGCCGAGCTATATGCCCGGCCTACAGGCCTACAATCTCGGGGGTTATGCACGGGAAAACATAATTTTTTGGTACGTTATATTCGTATAATAATTAATTAGTGGTGGCATAGTATTAAGATAAATTAAAATTACTCATGTGTCTTACTGTTTAAATTACATGAATATATTTACTTGTATACATTACCCTTCTAGGCGTCGAATAGCAAATCTACGTGAAAGTGAAAATCCTGATCGCTTACCTCACGGTGGTAAATTAACATGAGTTGTGGTTGCCAAAAATAGTATGCTAATTATTAATGTCCGCGTGAGCCTTTAAACTATTTTCTAGTCTATAAAAGTGCGGAATGAACTTTTAGAGGCCGAGCTATATGCCCGGCCTACAGGCCTACAATCTCGGGGGTTATGCACGGGAAATCGTATTTGTTTGGTACGATATATTCGTAATTAATTAGTGGTGGCATTGTTTTATGATAAATTACTCATGTGTCTTACTGTATAAATTACATGAACATATTTTCTTGTATACATTGTCCTTCTAGGCGCCGAATAGCCAAACCTATACTTGAAAATCCTAGGGTGGTTTCGCGCACAGAGGTTTTGTTGGAAAGTTAATTTGGGTAGGTTTGTACGTTATCATCGAATGGCAGTGAAGTATGGTTAATTACTCATTTACCTATTAGAATCAGAGACTTCTGGTTAATTAATAGTATTAGCCTCTGCCTTCCTTGAATCCATAATATTCTGCCATGGTAGGCAGAGGCCTGCGTATTGGATTTGCACGTCAACCAAGCAAGTCCACTACCTCTACGAGCCTCTTACATGGCGGGTGACGTCACAACCAATCAGAGCGCGTTATCGGTTGTCACGGCGGCATTTGAAAATTACGCATTTTCAAACACAGTTTTCTTATAGAATACATTTTATTTAAACGTTCAAACCAAGTTTTTTGTGTTTAGAATTTAAAATGCATAAGGAAACACCCATTAATTAGCATTTTTGAACTTCTTGCATATACCCCATTGATTTTGCACTCCATGTATAGCTATGAATTTATGTATTATGTGTGTTGTATGTGTTTGTGTATGTATTTATTATTTGTGTATGTATGTATTAGGAATAGTTCTGTAATAATTTTTAGGCCTAGTTGCCTATATTATGTTCATGACATGTTTCATACATCTGTGATGTTAAAACGAAACTCGAATTAAACAAATAAATAAATAAATATTGCTTTTGTTTTGATGTCAGTTGTTTATCCGTTATCATGGATTCTAAACATTGCTCACATGTGACGAAGTGACTAAAAATATAAACAACAGATTATAGTAGGGATGTGCGAGTAGTGCATTTTGACCTCGAGTCGAGTATTAAATACTCGCAAGTATCGAGTCGAGACGAGTAGTTATGAATAGGGTTGCCAACCGTCCGGAATTTCTCCGGACAGTCAGGATTTGAACACATATGTCCGGATGGAGAAATTGACCCGTTCCGGACGTCACTTTGTCCGGAATTTGTAAAAAATACTAATGTTCACTACATTTTAATAGAATTCGTGTATGATCGTCTAAAAGCATTTATTGATCCACTCTCTTTTCGATGTAGGCTAGAATCACTCGCAATATGTTTCAACTTGGTAATTACTTATTTGTTCTCGATCTTTGCCATTCTGTTGCAATCAGCTGCTCTCTTTGTCTTCAACCGCCGCCCATACGCGGCCGGCGGCACAGGCACAAACACATTTTGTTTTGTCTGGACCATAGATACTACTATACCCTGGTCTGGACAGTCGGTGATTTTGCTTGCAATGTTCATTGTTTACGTTCTGTTCGCATTTTGAATTTTGTATTGCTAGGCCTATATCTAAACACACATAACAAAAACTTGTAGAAATACAGCCAAACCTTACACACTCAAAAGGAATGAGATCTAAAAAAAGGGCCAAGCTCATCTACCCTTCCACATTTGCGCATTCTTAATTCATAAACGTACAGTGTCCCATAACAGCATCCTCGAAAAGCTTGGCAAAATAGAATTTGCGATTATTAATTTAAATGTAATAGTTTATCCAAGTTCTTTTTTTCTAATTAATTTAAACGTAAACATGCAAATTCTATTTTGCCAAGCTTTTCGAGGATGCTGTTATGGGACACTGTACGTTTATGAATTAAGAATGCGCAAATGTGGAAGGGTAGATGAGCTTGGCCCTTTTTTTAGATCTCATTCCTTTTGAGTGTGTAAGGTTTGGCTGTATTTCTACAAGTTTTTGTTATGTGTGTGATCTCATTACTTTTTCAAGTTCCATTACAAAATTATTTGTTAAAATATAATATTTTTTATCAAAGTTGATTTAATTTTTATGGTATTAGCAATAACAATAGGATGTAAAATATCTAGGCCCGGATTCATGTACATCCTGGGTAAAGGTGGTATAACCATGGTATAATGACGGTATAAGGACTGGTTAAGTCTAGGCAACTCACATCCAATTAAAACTTTCCCATGTAACAACAAACGCACAACTAATGTTATTTTACACAGCCATGTAAATCATCAGATAATCAAAAGAATATTGAAAATTTTCACCATCTTTTGTTTTACATTTTCATTAAAAGTGACAGGAGATAGCGTGAGTTTATTAAAAGAAAAGGCTTATTATTGCCGTAAATTTTGGAATAGCCTAGGACTATCATACCATTGTTTATCTGCATTAGGCTTTTAGTAATCAAAACTAGTTATTTGCACGGAATGTGTCTCAGAACAAGGTTGTGCTGGCCTAGGGTTGGCTAAGAAAGGCCTAGGGCTTGTCAAACATGTAATGTAAGTACTTATTTTATCTAGTCCTATAGCCTAATGGAACTTTAGACCTACACTGTTGTATTATAAATAATTTTCTACATCTGGGCCTAGGTCAGGGACGGTTTCTGATTTGTTTTATGAGAGTATAATGACAACTTTTCTCGTTTCACACATAGAAGCAAAATTTAAAATGTCCTCCATTTGTTTACGTATCGCACTTTCCCGCCTAACTCTGCTTGTACCGTCAACAAGTGTCAAGTAACTATGGTTACTTGTTGATTGTATGCCTAGTGTTTAAGGCTTATTTAAAACCTTTATTTGGAAGCCTTCCAGCAAACTTTTTCAACTTTTTTTTTCAAAAGAGACTATATTACTATAACCTTAATGTCCATGTAAAATATGAACATTGTAGCCCCACCCGTCTGGTCAGAATCGCGGGCCGATTGAAACTGACGAATTAGATGTTAGCAGTAGCAGTAGCTAACATCCTTAAAGTGATTTTGAGCATGTTTCAAGCCATTTTTTCACCAAGAAGGAATAATCGTACCCCAATAAAATTTGGCATGTGTTGTCAGGTACCTAAATCCCCTCGATTGTGATAGTTTTCAAGTTCACATCACGTTACATGACGGCTGGGTAACACCTCGAAATCACCCCAACTCTGCTTGGTGTATAAGGTGCTTGAGTGTGTAGCGCACCGCGGCTTGGCTGCGGCGCCCTAACGGGCACCTAGATATCCTTAACATCATTACTAAAAGTATTCAACGCCTAAGATGTTCATAATTAGGGAAGATGACGGGTACCCCGTTTGACATCTCTAATGTTTTCAATCTGCTAGAAGCCAAAAGCTATCACCCATGGTGATAACTGAAATTATGCTCATGGGAATAGAGATACGCTGAGGCTGGCCTTTCCTAATTTTGTTACAATTATTATCCGAGTGGTAGCATTCGCGCTTTAGCCCCCCCCCCTCACCATGCGACAATGCAACGTGACCTTGACCTGACTGTGACAAGATAAAGCAGATGCAAGGAACAGTGAGTATTATCTCAATGGCCCACTGCTGTTCCTCTTTCGTGATTATGAAATACTACTTCATCGGCACGTCAGTGTTTACAGAACAGCATTACGTCTGAGATATTACGATAATTGATGAGCGCGTTTCTTCGCAGTTCATTAAGACACCCCACACGATTTTTTAATGTTACTACCCGGGTAACCCGCGGGTAATGTGGACGGGTCGTAAAAAAGTTGGGTTTCGTCATCCCTATGATCAAATTCACAACACTCTTAGTTTCTGTAAGTTGATCCTGGGTTCCATACTTCCAATTTAAAAAAAAAAAAGATCTTTAGTTGAGTGAAATGGGATGGTTGTAGTAAAATAATGTGGTGTGCCCCCCCCCCCCCAATCTTACGAGGCTTTGTCCGGAATTCCATTCCTGTTAAGTTGGTAACCCTAGTTATGAACTATGGTAATTTCTAAACCAGGCAATATAATAATGCATGCCCAAGATATTCTCGATTTTGGAATCGTCTTTTCTTTTCTGAACATATTCGGGCATATCTAGAAGAAAAAAGGTGATGTAGAATACTGATTGCTAGGGCTGTACAAGCAGCGATTTTAAAATTTGGGCAAGATCGAGCAGAAATGAGAATTCCTGCTTGAATTTCGAGCGAGATTGAGCAAAATTCGAGATCGAGCAAGACTCGAGCGAGATCAAACAAATATCGAGATTGAGATCAACATAATAATATTAAGTAAAATGTTTTAAAAATCACCTCATTAGGCCTAGGCCCTACCTGAAAGCTCAAAAACGAGGCATTTTGGAAAAGCCATCTCCAGAAGTAGACCTAGGCCCTAGGCTAGCTAGGCCACAGAGCTCAGTGGCCTAGGTTCCCTGGCTTATCTCGCACAATAATAACATTGCAAGTAGTAAATACAGCGCATTCTTGTCATAAATGTCCAGGGATTCTTCTGATGTATTTTTAATCATTGTGGGGAAAAGGTTTTAGAGGTAGGGCCTAGGCCTAGACATATGGCCTAGGCTTGCCTAACCAACCAACAAGCATTATCATTTTCCAACGAAAAATCATAGGGCCTAATAAGATCGATCAAATTAAGCGGCGATGCAACTTTCATAGCCAAACCTGAAGACAAGACATCAAAATCAACATTAATAATGGTTTCTTATGATCTTAAAACTGTTACCCTTGAAAATTGTGTAACAAATCAACTCGCACCCGTCTTTTAGTACTCGCTCCTAGCGGGAAGGTACTTTCGGTGGGAAGGCAAGGGGGGTTTGGGGGGCGGAGCCCCCCAACAATAGCGCCGCAGGCGAAAAATTTTGAGGTCAGGTTTTATTAAAGAGCGTTTGGTGCGTTTTAGGATAACATAGCGGGCTTAATTCAGTACTGAAAAACTTCAGTATTTATACCGTGAAAACTCGTAAACCACTTGCAGATAAGATAAGATAAGAACACTGATGGTACAAATCATATGCGCCGCATCAACAAAATGCCCAATGACTTATGTTCGCGATCGCGTCTTACAATAATGTGTCTGGCTGTTTACTAGGGATGACGAAACCCGACTTTTTTACGACCCGGGTACCCGTCCACATTACCCGCGGGTTTACCCGGTAGTAAAACAAAAAAATCGTGTGGGGTGTCTAATGAACTGTGAAGAAACGCGCTCATCAATTATCGTAATATCTCAGACGTAATGCTGTTCTATAAACAATGACGTGCCGATGAAGTAGTATTTCATAATCACGAAAGAGGAACAGCAGCGGGCCGTTAAGATAACACTCACTGTTCGGTTGCATCTGCTTTATAACTTGTCACAGTCAAGTCAAGGTCACGACTCACGATGCGTTTGCTCGGGGCGCGGGAAGGGGGGAACTGGAGCCCGAACGAGAGTAAACAAGATAAGGAAAGATTTATCACCATGGGTGATAGCTTTTAAGTTTTGACTTCTAGCAGATTGAAAACATAAGTGATGTTGTGGTAATTATTTACGCGGTATAATCTCTGGAAGATCGCACAAGTGGTTAGGCAGGAGGGGGTGGGGGGGCATACTCAGCACACTGCCACAAGTCGGCAGCATGAATCGGCGCTCGATTCAAATTCTCGCAAAAACGATATTTTGAAGCACGTCCATAAAAGTTACTCGCAAGAGCCAAATTGTCACTCGCAAAATGCGAGCGTGCGAGTGGGATCTTCAAGGGTTGTGGTTAGGTCGCCCTTGGCCTAGGCTTGCGGGATGCTACACTTGGAATTGTCTATATTCTCCGTGATATGTTGTTCACTTGGTTCTATCACTGTCAAAAACGAGCATTTATGCATTACGACGATTAATGTGAAGTGACGCTGTGA
>JAMZAV010005279.1:0-41647 GCA_024449915.1 Sweltsa coloradensis
TTTGAACCCCTATGGGGATGGATTTTTTTTACTTCTGTATTGTTTTTTGGATAAGGAAAGCGAAGTTTTTAAATTTCACGACCCCTAAAAAAATGAGCCCCAATTTTGTTTCTTTGTTTTTCTGTCTGTTTTTTCGCGCTCCCCGGGCAAACGGCATATGCGATTTGATGAAAATTGGAGGGGACTTCAAAATTCTGAACTTATCCCTGCCCGTTTTTTGGGTACAATCGAAAAAAAATTCTTTAAATATCGTACTTTTCGATTTTTTATTTTATTTTTAGCGCGATATTTTCGTGACATTTGGCAGATTTGACCAAACGGGGGGGGTTACAACGTTCTTTTTTTTCAGGGGCATTAAGGTCAGGGCTGTAGTACCTTTTAAAAGAAAAAATTTGAAGAAGTTCGAAGAATCTATTGAAAAAAAGGTTTTTTATGATTTTTTTTAGGTGTAAACAATAATTTTACAATAGTAACTGTATAAAAATTTTGAAAAAATCACCTCAATCGTTCAAAAATCATTTTCCCGGCCTACAGATTTTTTCCATTCTATAAAAATAGCAAAAAAGTATAATTAAAAAAATTTACAAATTTAAAAAAATGTTTTGCAATGGAACTATAAATATTAAGTACGTGAATGTTTGTCTTGATATGATGTTGGGGGGGGGGGGGGGGGCCGGGGGGGGGAGATTTAAAATGAACGATTTCTGAGGGGGGAAATCTGCCGACACTTCCCGAATTAGAGTCTCGCACTGGCATTGCAACCGATATAAATTTTTTTAAATGGCTTGTATTTTGTTTATGTTCGTTTTTGGGAAACATATTGACCTTGTGGGGACTGTAGTGGGGAGCATGGGGTATAAAAACCTGCTTCCGGGCAGCTTGGGGAAAGAGCTATGTATGGGGTATCAATCGATTCGTATTTCCATAGAAAAACATTTCGATGGTGAGAGTTTTGATTTTTTGCAGACCCCGGCCCATATCAAAAAACAAGATGGCCCCCCCCTTTCAAATTTTTAAACTAGCATATCTTCGTAAGTATTTCCCCATTTTAACCCCAAAAGGTCCCAGTCAAAAGGGTAAATGAAAAAATTTAAAAATTATTTTTAAAATTTTCACGAAAATCCCATTTTTTGAGGTTATTTTTACAAAAACTTTAATGTTATTTTACATTTTCCGTTATGGAACGATTTTTTACAGGAAAAAAAAAGGTTTTTACATTTTTTAACTGTTTTTTGTGATTATTTCTATGTTTTTTTATAAATCCAGCTTTTAAAACTTTCTGACAATTATAGCCGATTTTATGAAATTTGAAGCGATGGCAGTGTGGGTGAAATATGCTACTACGTGTGATTTTTATGTTTCAAATACATTTGGTCGAGACACAATGGTGAAACAATTATATATTTTGTATCAATCGATTCGTTATGAAACAAATTTTTTTTTAAACAATTTTGTTTGGGTAAATTTCGATTTTTTACTGAGCCCTTCCCCTGGGCAAAAAACAAGAGGGCCCCCGTCATTAACTTTTAAACTAAATATCTTTAAAGTTTTTCGCCTTTAAATTTTTAAAAACTCCCGTTGAAAATATAAAAGAGTAAAAATGTTTAATAAACAATTTTCCCAGAAATTTTTATTTTTTTGGGGTTTTATTTTTGTTTGATTTTTTGGAAATTTTAACGATTTTTTCAGGCACAATAGGTGAAAAATTATGTATGGGTAAAAAATCGATTCTTATAACCGTGTTTTAACAATTTTTTTGGGGAAAAAATTTCGATTTTACTGAGCCCTTCCCAGGGGAAAAAAACAAGATGGCCACCCCCAATGGCCTTTTGACTCGATATCTTTAAAAATATTACCCGTTTTTTAATTACGTTACCGTTGAAAAGGTAATTAAAAAGAAATAAACTTTCATTTACTATTTTTTTGAAACTTTAATATTTACAAAGGTTATGTTAAAAAAAATTTAAAGTTTTTTACCAACTCGTATCGTTATGGAACTTAGGGCCCATATTTTTACTGCCCAAAAAAGGTTTTTTTGAATATGTTTGGGCTTGTTTATCCGAGCATACTCTTTATGTTTCAATAAGTCCTTCCTTTTTATTTTCCGCCCAGATATATCCGGATAATGTATTTTAAAGCGACGGCATGTGAAATGAATAATATTTTCATCGAGAATTTTTTATCTTGATGTTTTGAACACATTTCGTAGGGCCAATAATTGAAAAAGGTTTATGTACTGGTATCAACGTTCGTATGAAACGTACTGAAAAATTTTGGGGATGGGTTACCCGTCGCAAAATAAAAACAAAGGGGTGCCGAAAAACTTTTTATATAATTTTTCTAAGAAATTGAAGATTCTTTTAAAAGGGTACCGTTGGAAAGGAAATTTAAAAAAATTATAATTGCAATTTTACGAAACTTTTATATTTTGAGGTTATCTTGTACTACACCTTCTTTACAGTTATGGAAAAATAACGTATATATGTATATATTTGTTTAACCTTTGTTTTTAGAAAGCGCTATGACGCTGTTATTTGGTACCATAGACAGAAATTAATAAATTTTCCACCGGGGATTGAACCCGGGACCCGTGGAAAGAGTATGACTTGCCGTCTAGGCCCGATTCAATCCCCGGTGGAGGGATTTTTTAAATTTTTTTTCTTAATATATAAATTTTTTTGGTTTTTTGAGATTTTCGTGGCCGATATGTATGTCTATGTTATACTCTTTTCATTGGGCCCCGGGTTTAATCCCGGGAAAGAAAATTTTATTAATTTCTGTCTATGGGACCAAATAAAAAGCGTCATAGTCGCTTACTATAAAACAAAGGTTAAACAAAATATATACATATTACATTATATTTGTTCCATAACGTAACGTAGGTGAGTAACAAGATAAAACCCCAGAAATATAAACGTTTCGTGAAAAATTTCAATTTTTAAAAATTTTTCCCTTTTTTTTCCTTTCCAAAGGTACCCTTTAAAAGAATCTTCAATTATCTTAGAAAAAAACATAAATAACAAAATTTTTTTTGGGAGCCATCTTGTTTTTATTTTTCGACGGGTACCTATCAAAATTGTTAAAGTACGTTTCATAACGAACGATTGATACCCGATACATAATCCTTTTATCAATTTTTGTGCCTCTACGTGAGTACAAAAACAAGATCAAAAAATTTTCGATGAAATATTATTCATTTTTAATGCCGTCGCTTCAAAAACATTTTCCCCGGGATTATCGTCGGCTAAAAGGTAAGGGCTTATTTAATAATAAAGAGAAAAAACTACGGATAAACAAGCCAAACATATTCAAAACCGTTTTGGTCATTAAATATATGCGCCATAAGTTCCAAACGAAGAGTGTGGGAAATAACTTTAAAGGGTTTTTTAACAAACCTTGTAAATATTTAAAATTTCACAAAATATAAATGTAAAGTTTATTTCTCTTTTAATTACCTTTTTTAACGGGAACGTAATTAAAAAATGGATAATACTTTTAAATATGCGGTCAAAAGCACATTGGCGGTGGGGTCTTGTTTTTTTCCATGGAAGGGGCAGTAAAAAATCGAAATTTTTTTCCCCCAAAAATTGTTAAATCACGGTTCATAAAGAATCGTTGTACCCCCTAATAGTTGTTTCCCTATTGTGCTCTGAAAAAAACGTTTTAAAAACCAAAAAATCAAAAACCCAAAAAAAAACCTCAAAAATATTAAACTTTTCTGGGAAAAATTTTGATATAAAATTTTTAGCTCTTTTTTTATCTTTTTTAACGGTACGTTTAAAATTGAAAACGGGGAAATCTTTTAAAAATTTTAGTTAAATGTTCAAAGACGGCGGCCATCTTGTTTTTGCCCAGGAAGGTCTCAGTAAAAAAAATCGAAAAATTTTTCCCCAAACAAAAATGTTTAAGTTTTTTTTCATAACGAATCGATTGATACCAAAAAATCTAATTGTTTCAACCCAAATTTTGGGCTCGACAAAAAAGTATTTGAAACATAAAAAATCAACAGTAGTAGCATATATTAAAACCCACACATCCATGCTTCAAAAACATAAACTAGACTAAATTTTTCAGAAAAAAAAAAGCAGGATTCATTAAAAAAAATAGAAATAATCTACAAAAATGCAAGTTAAGAAAATGTAAACCTTTTTCCTAGTAAATATCGTTCCATAAAGAGAAAGTGAAAATAAACAGTTAAAATTTTTGTAACATAACCAAACAAATGGGATTTTCGGGAAAATTTTAAAAAAATAATTTTTTTTCTATCATTTACCTTTCAAATGGTACCTTTGAAATTGAAATCGGTAAAAATACTACAAAGATAGCTATTTTAAAATTTCGAAAGCGGGGGGCCCATCTTGTTTTAGATATGGCCGGTCTCTGCAAAAAAAATCAAGACTCTCACCATCAAAATTTGTTTATCTATGGATAAATTTACGAATCGATTGATACCACATACATAGCTTTCACCTTTTCGGCCACGGAATTCTCTATGCTCCCCTACTACTGACCAAAATTAGCTTGGGTGTTTTTTTGTTTTGTTTTTTTTGTATTTTTGCCAGTAGGCCTATGTTCACGCTCCACCGGGCAAACGGCATATGCGATCTTGATGGAAATTTGAGGGTACCTTCGAAATCTTTGAACTAAGCCTTACCACGTTTTTGGGTACAATCGACCAAATATTTCTTAGGGACTAGGAAAACCCGTAAGTCCCGCCGCGTTGATGGTGTGAGCTTTTTTGTAAGTTTTTTTAGTTTGCGGGACCACTTTTCCTTTGCAAGTGCTTTTTGAATGCATTGTAAGTGATTGTTGTAAAGTTTCTATTGTTACTTGTTAATTGTTTTTATATACCTAAAAAACCTCATAATTAAACCTTTATTCTATGGATTTTGGGCTAACTTTTTCAAATTTTTCTTTCAAAAAGCAATATGTCCATGTAAAATATGAACGTTGTATCCCTACCCGTTTGGTCAGAATCGGCCCAAATGTCACGAAAAATCGCACAAAAATAAAAAAAAAATCATAAAAAGTCGATATTCATGATAAATATGTCTTCGATTGTACTCAAAAACGTGGCAGGTCTAAGTTCAGAGATTTCGAAGGTCCCCTCCAATTTTCAGCAAGATAGCATATGCCGTTTGCCCGGAATCGTGCGAACAAACAGACAGAAAAAAAAACGAAAAAAAACGTTCGAGCTAAATTTTTGAGGGTTCAGTGAAATTGAAGTCTTCGCTTCGCTCATCCAAAAATTTCGGACTTTTACGATTTTGTGATATTTGATAAGTGATTTTTGGCAAATGGAACTTAATGGAAACGTTGAAAATCACTGAAATTATTTGTGATACGATTTTAGAGACATTTGAAGAAATATTTCTTATATAAATCGTACTTTTACGATTTGTTTTTAAAGCTCATCCATCAACGCTACTGGAAAAAGCGTAAGCAAAGCGGCATAGTTTAAATAAACCTTCGCTCATACTAGTTAATGTACAATAAAAAGATTTTTTAAGTTGCTGGCTCGGTAATTGAGCGTACTTGTTAAGTGAGAAACAGAGTCAATCCCGATTTAATATGGCTGTTTTTTATTCCTAGATTGCAAAAAAAATAAATAATTTTAGTAGGATGCCCGTGTAAGGTATAGACATCAGATTTAACCGGTGTGGGGGCCCTCTTCAGGTAACTAAACTATGGGTATATTGCGGATAGGATAATTGTGAAGGTATATGTACGACTACGAGGGCCGTATAAGAGGACTCAATCCCTTGCATTCGCTTTATTTTAACGATTGAGGAAAACCCTCGAAAAAAACCTTCAGTCATGATTGCAGTTCTCGACAGGATTCAAAACTCGGACCTCCAGAAACAGAGTCGAGCGCTTAGCGCTTGAGCCAACATTGTCGATTTTGCATAAAGCATAATCTTGTATTTTGTCTAAGCAAAACAGCACATTATGTTTCACAATTACATAATTATATAAAACTGAACAAGATATCCAAAATGTTTTTACGGTAATTGATAAAAACATAAAAACTATGTATACTAGCTCCAACGAAAGAATACAGATGCTTTGAAGTGGTGGTGATAGTATGAAGCGCGGTAAATAGATGTCGCCTTTGTGTATGAAAGAGAAATATTTTTTACCAACGCAAGAAAAAAAATTTTGGATGTGCTAGATCCACGCTGAGCTAGCGTGAATAGATTTGACAACGTTGTTGTGTTGGGAAAACAATTTCGAGCCACCTGCATTCTTTCGTTGGGACGCTAAAAAAACAATAATAATATATATATATATAAAATCAAACACCCTTTTCCAACATTCGTCGGGTCGGGGGGTGACGAGCCCACCAGTTTCCGGCTATCTTCTAGTGCTTGCTAGCCAGGCTCAGCACCCTCATCTTCTTCCTCGTTTTCTTAACCGGCATTTCTAATAATTCTCTTCACTTCTTCCTGTCCTCCCAGAGTCTTTCTTCATTAACCCTACCCCATGTTTTCCCTTTTCTTCGATGCTTCGCTTTAAATTTGGTCCCGCCATCTATCTTTTGGCCGGCCAACTCTTCGTACTCCCCACATGTACGTTCAAATTCTCGTTTGGGATTCTGTCTTGTTCATTCTTCTTACATGCCCTACCACCTGAGTCTTTTTCTTCCTATTTATCTCGTAGACTTTCCACCCCTAATTTGTTTCTTGTTGTTATGCTTCGTACCTTGTCTAGTTTTGTTATGCCCACCGCACTTCTTAGGAATTTCATCTCTGTTTGCTTGCAGTCCTGCTCTCTTCCTTTCCCCTATTGTCCATGTCACTGATGCATATGACAAAATTGGGAGAAAGTACATTTTGTATAATATCATTTTACATCTGTTTGATATTTCCTCTTTCCTTTAGTAGTTTTCGTACGCTTTGGTAGAATTTGTGTGCTAGTATGATTCTTCTGATATTTCTGCTGTTATTTTGGCATCCTTTGTCAGAATACTTCCCAGGTATTTGAATTCTTCTGCAATTGACAGCTCTTCTCCACGTAGTGTTACTTTTTTCTGGTTTCCTTTTAACTAGGCCGTCCGTGAACGCTTTTTCCAGTCGCGTTTATGGATGAGCTTTTTTTAAAAATATTCCTGACCAATGATTCGTTTTAAGTGGAATCTGATTAGTTTTTTTGGTTACTTGAAAATTTAGGGTTAATTATACAACCTGTAAAAGGCTTTTTTTAAAACTTTACCTTTTTATCTTTTTCTTTTAAAAGGCACTAGATCACCATAATCTTTGTCAATGTAAAATATGAACGATGAAGCCCACCCGTTTGGTTAGAATTAGCCCAAATGTCACGAAAATATCTTTTTAAAAACCGGGGGAATAAATCGTAAAAGTTCGATTTCTATGAGAAATACTTTGTCAAATGTCTCTAAAATCAAAACCAATATAATATCAGAAATTATAAACTTTTTCATAAAGTTTAAATCAAGATCAGAGTAGCCGTTTGAAAAATATCACGAAATATCTATTTTTTTAACGTTAAACTGTGATTCAAAATAATATTTGATCGACTGTACCCAAAACGTGGCAAGTCTAAGTTCAGAGATTTCAATGGCCCCTTCAAATTTCATCAAGATCGCATTTGCCGTTTGCCCGGTAGAGCTCAAAATGCAAAAATACAAACAAAAACCAAAAAAATCCGAGTTAAATTTTGGGGGGTTAGTGAAATGAAGTCTTCGCTTAGCTCACCAAAAAGTCGGTCTAGGTTTCCTTTGGTCATTTTATCTTTTTGGGCCTT
The DNA here is from genome assembly GCA_024449915.1 of Sweltsa coloradensis. Classification (NCBI taxonomy): domain Eukaryota; kingdom Metazoa; phylum Arthropoda; class Insecta; order Plecoptera; family Chloroperlidae; genus Sweltsa; species Sweltsa coloradensis. The sequence goes on from JAMZAV010005279.1 coordinate 7,765, forward strand.
TTTGCTAGTTTTAACCTGGTGCTTTATTAGCCTGTCGCTCTTATTTACCTGTCCCCTATTGGCCTGTCGCTCTTTTTGGCCTGTCGCTCTTATTGACCCGTCGCTCTTATTGACCTGTCGCTCTTATTGGCCTGTCGCTCTTTTTGGTCTGTCGCTCTAATTGGCCATTAGCTCTTTTTGGAGTCGCTCTTATTGGCCAGTCTCGCTCTTAGTTCCCTGGCGACCTTATGGGTCTGTCGCCCCTTATGGTCGGCGCCCTTTTGTCGCGCTCTTGGGCGGCGCGCTTGTTGCCGCCGCTCTTTTTGACCGTGAGCCGTGTTATACGGCACCGTTTACATAACGGTTTTGGTGCAAAACTGGTAGGTATACCGGTATCATACCATTTTTTTTTAAACCCGGGTAGTATATGGGTTTCATACCGGTTTTTGGAAACGGTAACTAAATTTTTCGGTACTGTATTACCCGGTTGTCAGTAAAAACCGATATACCGAGTTTCGGTACGACTGGTTATTCTCGCACGCCGATTTCGATGTTAACAGGTTAGGTGTCCCGATTTTTGGGTTTAAACCCGATAGCCCGTGTTACCAGTTAAAATCGGAAATCGGTGAAACAAGTATCACTAGTAATGTAGTCCTACATCAGCATACAAACGGTCATAGAACTATGACAAAATGCAATGCACCGTGCGTGTGTGCGTTATTTTATTATGTTATGGCCATTGTCAACACTGTCTGCGTCGGTGCACTGTGACGTAAAAAAAAATCGAAGGGTGGGCCTGATTTGCTTGGCATGTGCGACGGCTCAGTTACGACTGAGTAAGAAAAAAGGTAAATCCAAATATCTAAAAACAATTATAATAGAAACCCTGCTAGTTGAGAATATAGTTCTTTATATAGATAGAAGGGTTTACTGGGAGCAATGTCGATAAAATGCAATTAGGTTACATCAAATTAATTAATTTGTTGTTAAAAGTATAAACCGGTATACCGTTATTTGTCGTATAGCCTACCGGATAATACCGCTATACCGGTTATTCTGTTTGAACCGTTTTTTGGTGAATACCGATTATCCGTTTAACCGGTTTATGCCGGTTATTTGGTATAAATCAGAAAACCGATAAATCCCGGGAAAATCCGGTTTTCCGGTTATAGGCCTACCTAATAAACGATATCGTATTTTGACTGTATTTTCAGATACCGGATACCGGTACAAAAATTTCCATACCGACAGGCCTAGGCGGTACAGTAAACGGATGACAAGGCACAGCGTACGGTGGACGTCATGGGCTTCACGGAAATAGACTCCCAAAAATAACGGTGTGTACAAATATTTATTTTTTTTTGGGAATCGAAATCTGAATAGATTCTTGGGTCACAATGATCGATTCTAACTTTTGGAATTTGATGTCATCCCTAACTTAAGGGGCTAAATTTAAAAAAAAAATTTTATAGGGCCTAGCGTTTTGACAATTTTTTGAGATCAAAAAAATTTACGCCAAATTTGGGTAGGGCGGCCTACCTATTTTAAAAACCCAAATTTTTTTTTTTTATCCCCATTTCTCATTACCTTTCTCTACTAATTGGCCTAGCTATGTCTGCATACAATAGGCCTAAAATACAAATGGGGAATCCCTTTTTAGTACTAGAGCAAAGGCCTACTATTTTGAAATGACCAGAATAAATAAAGGCCATCAATTAAAAAATGAATGCAAAGGCCCGGGCCTAGACCATGAAAAAAGGGTGGTGAAATGTCATATAAGAGGGGTCGCCTGCCTAGTACCGGTATCCCTACCGCAATAGAGTTCAAACTAAAAGGGAGTGTATTCTACTACCTAGGCCTCCCCAGGCACATCAAAAGGGAAGGGGGAATGGGGGGGAAACCCCCCGCCACCACTTCATAATGTTTTACCATCCATTTTTGCCATTCCTACCATGGCTATAAAAGTAGGCCTACCGTAACTAAAAAAACTAGTCCCTAGCAGTCAGTATAGCCTACTGGGTTGTGCGGGACTAGGGGCTAGTTGTGTTAAACAGAAGAAGCAAAAAAGGCTTGCCCAACCCCACTGGAAAGAGTTCCTGCAGGCCTGGGCATCCCCCAGGAACTTATCAATACCATAAAATTTCAACTAGAATGAGGCATTAAATTAGCCCAGACCTGGCTATGGTGGACCTAAGGTAGGTAAAATTTAAACATAAATCCCTACATCACTCACCAGTAAGTTACAAAAAATGTTTGATTTGAGAGACCAGATGAAACTCGAATTTTCTGGAGATTAGAGAACAGCGCTCCAAAATGACAACTGCAAATGGGAAAATTTTCAACTACCTGTAGGTCCCTGTAATGATTACAATAGACAGGTGTTACTGAGGAAAATTATATATATGCCTACTGCAATTGAGTTTGCCCTAATTTGATAGGCTATTTAAGACCATTACTTTTTAATTCCACAGCACATACAGGATGCAAACATGCAGGATGCAGTTTAATGATTAACTAGAATGGATGATATCATTTCCGAGCTCCGACAGCTTTTTTAACCGGAAACCACGGGAGCGAAAGATCGTTTGTCCATTGATCAACTCTGGCGCACACCAAGATTTAAAGCGGCTATTAGATTCCCCCAAAAAATTATATTTACCACATTACCTAGCATAATACTACACTAAAATGGCAATTGGAAAATTATATCCTGTAGGTCTAACTGTGATTTAACACAAATTTTTTTTAAATTTTTTTGTCCTGAAATTTGCCAAAATTGGCTTTTTTGGGAAAAATTTATCAAATCAGCTTCAATTTATTTTCTGTTCCACATAGGCCTAGACCTGTCCTTGAGAGGGTGCAAACTGGAAAGCTTCAAATACCCAGAGTTGGGGAAGTTACCCAAAAAAGTAAACCAAAAAAAGTAAAGTTCGAAAACTTAAAAAAGAAGAAGTTAAAAGTAATTAGTTAAAGTTAGTCCAAAAATAAAGTAACTGGAAAGTTAAGTTACCTACCATAAAAAGTAACTTGTGAAAGTTGGTTTTACGGCGTTCGCGGCAGAAATACTAATTTAACGGAAAATAAAAAATCCGGGGAACTCATATAGCCCTACTAATAAATTAAAATAAATAGAAATAGGTAGACCTACCAGTAATGTATTGATGACTCTTACTTTAATATAAATTACTTACATTGACTGTAAACAGGCCACTTCCACTAAAACTTGCTCCAAGGGAAAAGAATGCAGATGCTTGGCAGTGGTGGGGGTAGAATGAATGCGCAGTAAATGGAATGTCGCCTTTGTGTATGAAAGAGAAATATATTTTACCAAAGGCAAGCAAAAATTATCTGTGCTAGATCACAGAGTTACTCCGTGTGCAAGATCCACGCTGAGCTAGCGTAAAATAGAATGACAAAGTTGTTATGTTGGGAAAACAATTTCGAGCCCTGCATTTTTGTTGGGACCACTATATTTTGCTTCTACTATTTAGATTCAATTTTTATAAACACTGAATGGAGCGCACAACGCTTTATGACGATGAATATTATGAGGTAAAACGCACTACATGCGCCCTAGAGGAAACTCAGGCTGCAAAATTTGGATTGAAACAAAAAAAAATGCGCCAAAATAAATAATCTGGGTTGCCGCACGTGATGCTGGGATGACCAATGTCTAGTCCTACTACAATACATGGGGAGGGGGGGTTGCCGCCCCTACCGGAACGGCTGATGCGGGGATTTCTCGGAAACGAGGCTTTGGACAAGAATTACTCATACAAAAACATTTCATTTTTGGGGAAAACCGGATGTCGAGATGTACCCTGAATCCTGATGAATGTAATGTTATTTCGACAAAGTACTGTTGCTAAACAAAAATAACTTTCAACTTAACGTTTATTGAAAGTTACCAAAAATAACAATCAGTTACTTTAAAAAGTTGATGTTGTGAAAAGTAACTCGTTACCCTTAAAGTTACTAAAATATTCAAGGTACTTGTTCATTAACGGGACCCCCTCAATTTTTGTTAATTGGTCCCCCCCATCGTCGTTTTTTTTCTTATTACTGTTTACAATAAATAATTACAACTTGCGAGGAGCTGAATATGACTCTGTGACATTGAACTTGACTCACATGTTCAAAGTGACTCAGGTGAGTACAGCCACGGAAAAGCGTAGGCCTACATGAGAGCAGTCGTCGCCGGCAGCTGACATTGACGTTCACGGACACCAAATGAACCTTTAAAACCTTTAACGTCGCTATTTTAAACGAAAAGTACTTTCCACTGACAGTCCTTTTTATTTAAAATAGCGACGTTAAAGGTTTTTTTAGGGGAGTATGTTGGCCTAGGCCGTGTCACTCCTGGCGCAAAGTTTGTAGCCGGAAAGGATGTTTTCGAGGCTTTTTTGAAATAATTGTGTTTTCCTGACCTCCCCGAAACTCAGATGGGTAGATGTAGTAGTTTTGATTGTCTAATGAAATGTTTTACTGAATTTTTTCATTTTTTGGAGGGGGTCCCGTTAATGAACAACTACAAATTTAAAAATAACGCGTTACCGCTAATTTCGTTACTTTCGTTTAAATACTCCCCAAAATCTGCAAATACCTGAGGGAATGGCTTTCACTACCCGCTGCCTGGGAGGAACATGTGAAACTGAAAGTTATCACAAAGATCTAAGAAGGGCTTCAGTATTAGAATTAGTATAAGTAGTTTTAGGGCGCTTTAAAGCTAAGATTATGCGCGACTCCAAGATAAAATAATTTCTATAAGTGTGAGTTCCACCCTTTTATACTCCTTTCCAAGGGGAGGTACTTAAGGGGAGACGTGGGGGGACATGGGGTGGGCAGGCCTGTGCTGGTCAGAACCAGCCACAGGCCCACAAGCGAATGGGGAGGGCGGGGGTTCCCCCACGTCGTGGTCGTCTCTGTCTGTGTCCCCATCCGTCCGTGTTGTCATTGTTGTCGCCGTCGGGGAGGTAGTCAAAGGGAAGGGGAAAGTTCCCCGACGACGACCCAGAGCTCGTCATTAGTTTTAGGTTGTGAAACTCCCCTACTCACAGGCCAAACCACGAGAAGGTTGCGTTGAACTTTGATGGCCCAAGAAGGGCTTCAGGTGTTCAATTTTGTCATGAGCACCCCTTAAAGGGGTGGGTAGTAAGCTTAAGGGGCATGCGTACAAATCCTTGGTGAGAGTGAGACCAACCTTTTGAGTACGCTAGTGCGTATGGGATCCTTATAGGAAAGCTCTGACAATCGGAGTAGAAGCCGTACAAAAAAAGAGCAGCCAGAAGAGTCATGAAAAAAAGGGGAAAACTTGGAAGGAGGAGGTGGTTAATGGAAATTAGTAAGAAGTTATGAAAGTGTAGCAGTACCTAATGGTTATGGGCCTAGGGTAGGAGAAACTTGAGGATAGAAGGAAGGGGACGATCGCTAGGGTAAAATGTAGGCCTATAGGATCACGAGAAAACCATGAGGGATGGGGTGAACTTAATAATTAACTAAAGCCACTATCTGGCAGGCTAGAGGAGATCATGGGTGGAAGTATGAGAGGGAAACATATCAGACAGATGGGGAAAATACTCCTTTATGGCAAGATCAGTGGTTGAAAGCAATGGTCTCGATGAGGGGATAGTGGGAGAAAAGAACCTCAAAAGTATTTCAGTCAAAACTTAAGCCTTACTGCTGCCAATAGAAGACCGAAGCCTAAATGAGGTGGAGGATGAAGATGAGGGAGCAAACTAAAGGGGGGAGAGAAAGAGAAGGAATGTGAAGGAACAGAATAACGAAGGATGACAAAATTTGGCGAAACGAGCTGAAAACCTGCCACGACAGTAATCAAACGCAGGAGAACCTACAACAACAACAACTCTACCCCCCCCCCTCCAAGAATGCCAAGCAAGATAAAAGTGAGTCAGAGAAAGTAGTAGTGAGGTGTCTTGATGTGTGAAGAGCCGTGGCTGTGCCAAAGTCATTGAAAGGTCACATACATAGTGTCCGTGTACACGTGCTGACAGACAAGAGTACCGGTATGCACGTTTAGAAAAGTACTACATGCATTTGCCCATCCCTAACAGGCCTTTTTTAAACTAACAACAAGGGACAGCAGAAGTCGCTAAAATGACAGATTGTATCTGTTGAAGCGGCGGATCGCAATTCAAAAGTTGAATTAGGCCTATAGTCGGAAAGTCGAACTTTTGGATCAATATTATTTTGCGTTCTCATTTCCCTGGAACGGCACTGATCTATTGAATGAGTTTTCCAAATCACTTTCCGAAGTGGTTTGGGGAAAATTTTGCCGTAGGGCCCATAGGCCTAGCGCCTCACCCAAAAATAGGTTAATGGGGGGAAGGGGGGTTAAGAGCTCCACACAATATGGCATTTTACTGTGGTTTTGGAATTTTAAGTGTTTGGGCCAAAACCGATATAGGCCTATATCAAAAACTTCAAACCTTTTCATCCCAAAAACCCAAATTTTTCCTAAACCGTTTCCGAGCTCTGCGATATTATGTAGTCAATGTTACCGGTAACTTTAGGGCTAGGCTAATGCCTAGCCCTGCATATCCTTCATCTTGGGCCTAGGAGATCCCTAAAGCCTAGCCCTGGGCTAGCTAGGCCACTGGCAAGTATCCACCTGGTTATTTGCTGCAGCCTAGGTATGCCTAGGGTAGCCCTAAGCTAGCTAGGCCCCTCCCGGGCCCCCCAGGCCTACGTAGAGTAGTAAAACACTGCCCTGTAGCAGCATCATGAATTTAGTAGGCCTAGAAAAATGATAGTTGAAAGAAGGTTTGGGGCCTAGGCCTAGCTTTTTGTGCATTTAATATCAACGCCTAGCCTACGCCTAGGCTAGCCGTTACTTCTTTGGTTGGCATGCCCCAACGTTGGAAAAGTAGGTTAGGGGAGTTGGGGGGGGGGGCGCGAAACGCGTATGTTTTACAATATTTAGACGGTTTTCGGGACATTGTACCGCGTTAATAAGAGTGTAATAAACATACCTGTGTTATTGCGCGCCCTTGACGTTTCGCAGCCTTTCTGTGAGCCGCATTGTCCAAAGACTGATGAGATTCCGCTTTTGTCTTCAGTCTTTGGACAATGCGGCTCACAGTAGGCTGCGAAACGTCAAGCGCGCAATAACACAGGTATGTGTTATTACACTCTTTTTAACGCGGTACAATGTCCCAAAACCGTCTAATATTAATATAATGGTACGCGAAAGTCTTCAAACCTTCATCAAACGCCTCAGGGGAGGATGTTTTTAGATCGACGGTACTTTTGAAAAATCAGAATCAAAGAAAAACCGATTATTGTGCGATCTAGGGCCCTTTTTCTGCAGTGCAGAGATTCCGACGTGATTCCTACATTTGCTAAAATCAAACACACTCTGGTGTCGCCACGTACTTCTAACATTTTTAAACGTGCTAGTCGAAAGTCTAATTCGCAGTGAAATCCCTTGTGTGAGATGTGACTTAGACAAAATGCTCGGGAGCTGTTTGACCTTCATTTGTTTTTTTAGCTCCAAGCTTGTTCGGGAAGATTTCGACAAAATTGAAGACTCTCTCAAAACAAAGTAAATTCACATAACAGTAACGTCATCAAAACACAGAAGAAGAAGTTTGCGTCTCTCAACTCAAGAAGTGTAAGTGAACACAAATGCAACAGAACAAAAGCAGAGTGAATCTATCCTCTAAATGTAGTCAAAAATATTTCAAGTACTCCCCTCGTGATGCTGCTTACAGTGTATTAACAAAAAGGGTTAAATTTTGCAATCGCGCCAAATAAAAACCCTCGAAGATATAGTATGGGTGTCGGAGCCCGCAATTACTCGTCTTGATGATACCAAGGCGGGAAAAAAAATACGCCAGGATGTGGCCAGGGTTATCAAGACAGCTAGGGCCGCCGAAGAGTAAAAATCTCGAGGGAAGAACGTACAGCACTCAGGGAACTCAAAGGTAATACCCATATTGTAATTCTAAAGAGTGATAAGGGATCCGCCACTGTTGTCATGAATACATCTGAATTTCAATACAAAAATGCACGAGCTACTTGAGGACCCCACTTACGAGAAAGTGTCGAAAAATCCCATTAAAGTGATCACACGAAAAACAGTTAATCTAATTAAAGCATCTCCACTAGACCCACAAGTCAAGAAATACATAACAAACCATGACCCTAAAGCTCCTAGAATGTAAGGTCTACCAAAGATTCACAAGCCAGGCATCCCCTTGCGACCGATAGTCAGTGCAGTGGACTCGCCCACACATCTTTTAGTGTATTATTAGAGAAAAAAACTTGTAGGTAAAATCACGTATAATTTTTATTAGATATAAAGATGATACAAGTTACATCAGTTACAAAAAGTGATCGTCGACCAGGGCGTGGCCGTCTGCCCGAATGCCTGACTCCAATGACGTAAAAACATTAGTCACTCGCATCAACAGTGCCCGCCAACAAAACAAACTCAAGTCCCTAGGGCTCTGTACATAACAACATCAATTAGCTAAACATCTGGCAAAACAGTTACAGCTCATGGGCCCGACGTCGGCTTCTTTCGTTAAAGACTCATCACATTTCGTGGAGATACTTGACACTTTACGAGAGAAAGGGGGATATAATGGTTAGTTTTGACATCGTCTTTATTTTTTACCAAACTGCCCATCTCCGAAACAATGGAGGTAATCAAAGAGTTGGTACCAGAACATCTAGGGCAGCTAAATGAACATTGTCTTACATCAACTTTTTTTGTTGGAATGGAGAGTTTTTTAAACAAAAAGAAGGGGCGGCTATGGGTTCCCCGATTTCAAATTGTGAGCTAACATTACATGCAGTATTTTTAAGAAAAGCTCTAGAATCAAACTCCCTTAAAACCTAAATTATGGCTTCGCTATGTTGATGATATTTATGCTGTTTGGTCTCATGGCGACCGGGAGCTAACACGTTTCCACCAACACCTCAACAGTATCAATTTAAACATTCAATTTACTATTTAACAAGAGAAAAACAATAGTCTACCTTTCCCAGAAGTACTGGTAACAAAAAATAAATAATGGAAAACTAGGCCACAGTGGATACAGGAAAGACACGCACACTAATCAGTACCTGCACGCTCAATCACACCACCATCCGAATCAAAAACGAGCAGTTATGAAAAGGCCTACCCTTTTAACTAGGGCAGTGCGTATTTCCGATAAAACAAAGCTTTATAAAACGAAAAGAAAACTCTCAAAACAGCTTTAGTACAGAATGGATACAATCCCATTGCCATAAGAAGAGCATTCAAACAACAAAGTGTATCTCAAAAACCTGTAGAGATAGATAAATCAAACTGACAATGTAAAAAATAAAGCTTTTCTTCCATATGTTCATCAGGTTACCGACAAGAAAGCGCGTATACTAAAGAAGCATGACATACACCCTGTTTTCCCACACATAAAAAACTCCAAGCATCCAGTCAAACTCAGTCAAAGACCATATTCCTCTAATGGTCCGGGAGTGTACGAAGTTCCCTGTGAGTGTGGTAAAGTGTACATCGGACAGACGGGCCGAACAATTAGAACAAGAATAAACGAACACATGGCCCACTGCAGGAAAGGCGGGCTCAAACAACTCTGCGCTGGCTAAACACGCTCAGGAGAATATTTCAAACCCCGGACACCAAATTCAGTTTGATAACACACGAGTCCTCAACTCCAATACCAACTTTTGCCGAGATACATCAGGGAGGCGGTGGAAATCCGAAAAAAAAGACAATAATTTCAATGGAGAGATGGATTCAAATTAAGTCTATCTTGGGTCCGACACTGGAAAAGTACGAAGAGTGCAATAGTAAAACAGCAACCGGAGTCCGACAGACAGACCATCGTTGCGCCATCCCCCCCCCCTCCGCCCCACAAAACACAACAGGCAATGTGGCCAATATCATTTCCACCGCAGGCACACATGGGATGAAAACGAGGGCTCAAACCAGGAGCAAAGGGAGGAATCTCTTTAGTCTTTGGACAATGCGGCTCACAGTATGCTGCAAAACGTCAAGCGCGCAATAACACAGGTATGTGTTATTACCCCCTTATTAACGCGGTTTCAATGTCCCGAAAACCGTATAATATTAATTAAACGGTCCGCGAAAGTCTTCAATCCTTTTTCATTATTATTATTTAATTTCCCTCCCCAACCTACTTTTCCCCAAACATCGCAGTGTTGAAAAAATTTGGGCATTGATTGGATACACAAAGGTTTGGGCATGCCAACCGAAGAAGTACCGGCATTGAATGTACTAAAAGTGCGTTCCACCTAGAGATTGGGAGTGCCATTCTTTTCACGCAACTTTCTTACCCCGCCACGAGCTTCCCCCACCATCGGCCCCTAGTGTGTTTGCAGCGGCGGTTGGAATTTATACCTGACAAGATTTCCCCTATGATAACGGCTTAACTCCAGTAGCACACTAAAAAAAAAAAACAGATTCAAAATTTTGCTGCTTTTAATAATATATTTGGACTATTGAGTAAAAATAAACCGTTTTTATTTTTAAATCATCAAAATCGACCAAATACTTCTGAAGTGAGGAACACTCGCGCATTATGTCCCAAAAATAATCACAAACGAGCAAATTATTAAAAACAATATGTAAAGCATGCCTCACCCACACACTCCACAAATACACAAATACGGAAATAGAGTGTTTCAATCATATTTAAACTCATGCTCGTGGGCCGGTGGCCTGCTGTTGCACTTACAGACACACCCAATGTTGGTTTGTTTTATTGGTTAGTACACATAATTACAAAAGACAGCATAGAAAATTGTTGTACCGTGTACCGGTTTAAAATAATTTAAATTTTAAAACTAAATCACCGCCGACCTCTTGATCCAATTTAAAATAGCAGATAGACCAATACAAGAATAAAATACAAACCAACATGTGGGTGTGTCTGAAGTGCAACAGCAGGCTACTGGCCCACGAGCGTGAGTGTACACTCTATTTACGCATTTTTGTATTTGTGGAGTACGTGGGTGAGTGCATGCTTTACATATTGTTTTTAATAATTTATCAACTTAGCTTGTTTGTGATTATATTTGGGCTTTACGTGTCTTATTTTGGTAACGACGCTGATAATGATAATGATAATGATAATACCTAATAAAAATAAAAATAATTTTTATAATAATAATATAATAATAATAATAATAATAATAAGGGATGGTTTCATGGGATCCCAAATCCAAAAAATCCCAAATGATCCAAATCTCATGGGAACTAAATAAATAATTTTTAAATATATTATATATGTTTTTAATATTTTATTATATCATAATATTATCGTCTCATGGAACTAAATTCTCATGGGCTCCAAATCGAGCAGACGCGAATATATCTGTAATATTTTAATTAAATAACAAATATTTAGTTCACGTGAGAATTTAGTTCCTATGAGACGATAATAAAATCGTATTTTCCAATAATTATGAATAAATAGAATATATTTGTCTCATCTAATACGCTGAAAATTGACCAGTAGAATAGCTCGGTTCAAAGGTAACGCCCATAGCAGCAGCTATACCGGTATACTACATCTGCTATCACCTTGGTTCCCACACGTCCGAAGCAACGCACGCCTGATTTGTTTGCGTGCGTATTTTCACTTTGCTTACACGATAGATTTTCATTGGGATGAAATTAATGAAAACATATGAGGGGAAATAAAAGTACAAATAATGTACTTCTAATTGGTGGTCCAACTGACGAAATAAGAAGTGCATATTTTGGATTTTGTGTACCTCCAATACCTGCAATACTAGCGATATATCACATTTCCGGGACAAACCAGAATTTTATTGTTTTAGATGGTTTTTTTTTAGATGTGTAATCAAGCGAGCGAAGCGAGCGTTTCCATTTGACTCTGCCGGAAAAAATAGTCACTGTTTTTTGTTGTTGTTTGTTTGTATGTCTCGCCATAATGTTCGAACGGAGGCTCGGATCGAGTTGAAATTTTGACCATCCGCAAGCTTCGTTCCTCGTCATTGAATGCCATTAGTTTTGTGGCAAATCGTTCAAAAGTTAAAAGTTACATTAAAGTTAATCGAAAAGTGTTTTTTTAAAGTAAACGGCGACAAAATCTGAGGTGGCCAAATCATTAAAAATGTCCGTCCGGTCACGAATGTGTTAATTTTATTTTGATCCGATAAGTAGTGTTGATGGAAATTACATTTAAAACAAAAGTAACGTTACCATGGCAACGAGTTTGAATGTCTCGCCATAACGTTCGAACGGAGGCTCTGATCGAGTTGAAATTTGAACCATCCGCAAGCTTTGTTCTCGTTTGAATGCCAATAGTTTTGTGGCAAAATCGTTAAAAAGTTACAAAGTTACGTTAAAGTTAATCAATTTTTTTTTTTTTTAACTAAACGGTGACAAAATCTGAGTGGCCAAATCATTAGAATGTCCGTCCGGTCACCAATATGTTAATTTTATTTTGATCCGATAAGTAGTGTAGATGGAAATTACATTATAACAAAAGTAACGTTGCATGGCAACGAAAAGACGCGCGAAGTTCTAATGCACTGCCACCTAGAAGTAATCAAAATACTTTCGAGGAAGCAGTGTGATTATTTGTATTAAAGAGTTTAAAATAGTTTTCCCAAAGAAATGATGTCAAGGTCCTCTAGACGGCGGTGGATTTTATCCACAAAGTAAAGGTTTACCCACGGGTTTACCCAAATACCTTGGCAATATAAATAATATTGGAACTAGGCCCCGTGGACAGCGAACGCCGCAAATTTTAAAATTTAAAAAATGTGCAATGTGGGTCTAGCTATAGCACGTGCTCGCTTATCAACGCGTCCAACTGAGCGTTTCCTAGTTTGATAGATTGATATGTATTGCTTAATGTCTCTTATGAATGCTCTAAGGCTATTCGCGACGTTGAGTGGTGAAAGATGAGGATGAAGAATGAATCTTAGTAGGGAGTGGAGAAGCCCGGTACCGGCACGTAGCCTGTTCTTTCGAAAATTACCAAATGTACCAACGGCTTTACGTCAAATCCAATGCCAAATTTCATGCTTGTAACTTACTTTACAGTGTTTGTCACTATAAGTATAATTATAAGGGGTGTCGGTGGAAAAATCCGGGCTTTGGAATAAATGTTTTGTTGATTGGACTGTAACAGATTGACACATAATTTTAATTAACATTTGTAATACCTATTCAAAATGTCCGAATCATGTCAAATGTTGTCGATGTCGACAAATAATAAAGGTACGGGTCGACAAATCGATGACAAATGTCAAAATCCAATGAATAAAAAATACTAACTTACTAATACTTACTTACTATAAAACTAGGAAGCTTCGCAATCGCTTTTTCAGGCGCGTTGTTGGATAAGCGTAATTTTTTTTAAACGAAAAAAGCGTAAAATTGCCTGTTTCATGAGAAATTCATATTCAATTGCGCTAAAATTTCACACCAATATATAAATTCATTAAATTAAGGTTCTGTAAAAAAATCATTACAATAGGATAAAGCATGTAGGAGTTATAAGTCAAAGAAATATTTTTAAAAAATGCGATTTTCATGAGAAATTATTTTTCGATTGCGCTCATATTTCACACCAATATAGTAATTCATAACATTAAGGTTCTGTAAAAAAATAACTAGGAAAACGCTCAAGTCCCGTCGCGTTGTTAAGCGAGCACCGGTACGTGCAACACGACCCGAGTATGACATTCCCATAATGTTACATACCAATAAGTATTTAAGGTATTGACCGATTAAAGGGGTATTTAACCGCTAAACTCAAAAAATATATTTCATTCAGGCTAACTAGTAATGAATTTAGCAATAAACAGAAAAATTATTGGGGCCACCATGACCTCCCAAAAAATTGTCAACATGACATTTTTCGAGCCAGGACCCATTGGCAAAAATCTCCCATAAGAAATAACATGGGACGATCATTATGCCCCGTGACCTTGGAGGATTTTGATCCAAAAAAATATTGGCCATTATTGACGTACTCGACAGCCTCTGCTGTAAATTCTCTATATTTTGTTTAGTGATTTGGGCAAGTAGTTCGGTCAAAATATGACTGATTACCAAGATGGGTGTGATTTTGGAATGCATATTTTTGCGTGTTTGAGGGTATATTTGGGCACAGTTTCAAGACACGATGTTATAAAGGGGCATTTAGATTGGTACTATGCTCTAGTATCTATGTGGACCAAAAAAGAAGCAGGTTAAAGCCGATTTAGGAAATTTTCCAAAACACCAATTTTCGCCAATTTCTGGATCAAAAAAATTAAAAAAATCGTGTTAAATCACAGTTACAAGATATAATTTTTCAAGCGGTCATTTAAGTGTAGTATTGTGCTATAGATCACGTGGTTAAAAATATTTTTTTGGGGTTTTTAGCCCCTTTAAGCTAAAAATTTGTAAAATAGGAGAGAATAGTGTACTTATTGACCCTGCAAAATTTCATAACGAGAGGAACATTTATTTTTTAAATTTTATTTTTATTTTTTATAACCAACAATCGGATTTTGTTCAAAAACTATAAAGATACCCGCAAAGGTGGTATGTACATGTGTGCCAAATTTCAGGTCTATAAAAAAAACAGACATTCCAGCCATAAGAGTCAAGTGGAGACGCTCGCTCAATTACAATCGGATAAAGCATGTAGGTGTTATAAGTCGAAGAAATGTTTTAAAATTTAAAAAAAAAGTAAAATTGCGACTTTCATAAGAAATAATTTTTCGATTGCGCTCAAATTTTACACGAATATATGAATTCATAAAATTTAGGTTCTGTAAAAATCTCATCACAATTCGAATAAAGCATGAAGGTGTTATAAGTCAAAGAAAGTTTTAAAAAATCGAATTTTTTTTTAAATTGCGATTTTCACGAGAAATAATTTTTTGATTGCGCTACAAAAAGTGGCAGTTCTACGTTTAAAGATTTCAAAGGCCTCCAGAAAATTTCATCGCCATTGGAGTATCTGTGACAGATGTCATATGTACACCGCCTGTGCATTGTGTGTACATTATAAAGGCACCGCCTTGTAAGGTGTCCTTCCGCCTGGAGTTGTAGAGAGGGGCCGTGCATCTGGCAAGGCCTAGGGCAGACCAGTCAATAAACACACCTTGCTTTGTAATGTTGCCTCGTCTTTAATCCTCAATCATCCTACACATCAGAACCCTTCACATGGTGTCACAGAGTGGGATGCATCAGCCATGGAAGTAAGTAAATGTTTTGTAAAGAAAAACTTAATAATTCGTGTTATTTCGTGAAACATAACCTCAAAAGTTAACCTCAAAAGTGACACGAGGCTGATGTTAAAATGGAATCGTTCAGACCGCCGATTGGGTTAGACCTAACAGAAAACGCAATAAACAATTTAAAAAGCTTTAAGCAAAGATTTGCAATATATTTAACGGCGTCAGGCAATGAAGAAAAGACTGAAAAAATAAAAGTTGCCATGTGTCTCAATAGCATTGGCCACGAGGCAATGGAAGTATTCAACAACTTTGAATTAAATATCAAAACAGTTAAGTTGGATGAAGTATTTGAAGCCTTTGGGATTGGGGATTACCTAAAACCCAGGGTAAATGTTGTAATAGAACGATATAAGTTCATTACTAGGGAGGGTTCAACAAGAAAATGAGTCATTTGATTCCTTTCTGAATGATTTAAAGAGCTAGCCAAGTCCTGTAACTTTGCATTAGAAGAAGAATCGTTGACGCGGGATAGGATCATAATTGCAATTAATGATGAAGGATTGCAACAGAGACTATTAAGGGATGGTGATCTGAGTCTTGAGAGAGCTACGGAGTTGTGTCGAGCAGCGGAGATCAGCAAGACCCAACAACGAATGCTGAGACCCGGTGTTTCAATGGTCAACAGCATGTCCAAGAGCTTCAACAAGTTTAAGAAGAGAGTGCCCTACTCCCAAGAAGACTCTATGGTTCCCTATGACTGCAAGAAATGTGGAAGAAACCATCTGAAAAGGAAGTGTTTCGCATTCGGAAAGCTGTGCAATAAGTGTGGACAGAAAAATCATTTTGCCGTAGGATGTAAAAGTGGACGATTCAAGTCAAAGAAGGTGGACCAGCCAATGAAAGTAGGTGAGCTACAATGTGATGGCAATATGTACATTGATTCATTTAATATGAATGGGGATCCTAAGCCGAGACCTAGGCCTACGTGGAAAGAACTTCTAATAATACAGGGTAAGAACATTGAATTTAAACTTGATACCGGAGCTGATTGTAATGTTCTCCCACTAAATGTATTTAAATCAATTGATTTTGGTAAAAATGTACCTAAAATTCAACCAGCAGGTTTAACAATTGTTACATATAGTAACTGTAAATTGAAACCTGAAGGGTATGTGATCCTAA
The DNA here is from genome assembly GCA_024449915.1 of Sweltsa coloradensis. Lineage (NCBI taxonomy): Eukaryota > Metazoa > Arthropoda > Insecta > Plecoptera > Chloroperlidae > Sweltsa > Sweltsa coloradensis. The sequence continues at coordinate 24,124 of JAMZAV010005279.1, forward strand.
ATTGCATGGTCCGAGGGAAAATATGGCCTATAAAATTCATTATTATGAATACTGCCAGTATGCCCATACTAGGAGTAAATGCATGTGATAAATTAGGTTTGGTTTGTAGACTAGATTCTGTTAGAGCTACATGTCATAGGCCTACTCCAGAGAGTATGAAATTGCATTGCATTCAGTTTAAAACAGTTTGAAACCAAAGACAGTTTCTTGAACAATAACTCTGATATATTCACAGGAATTGGTGAATATCCTGATGAGTATGAGATAGTATTGAAAGATAATGCTATACCAGTAATAAATTCATGTCGTAGAGTGCCGGAAGTAATAAAAGTTAAACTTAAGGAAACATTGGATGATCTTGAAAAGAACAACATCATTCAACAGGTTGAATACCCACTGATTGGGTTAACAACATTGTAATAGTGGAAAAGCCTGATAAGTCATTGAGAATTTGCCTTGATCCTAAACATTTAAATCAGAATGTCAAGGAAGAAAAATTTCAAATACCGACTGTCGATGAGTTGTGTGCAAAACTCACGGGTAAGAAAATTTTTCACTGTCATTGACATGAAAAATGGTTTTCACCATGTAAAGTTAACTTCTAATAGTTCTGACTTGACAACATTCATAAGCCCCCTAGGTAAATATAAATTCCTAAGGCTTCCATTTGGTTTGTCGACTTCGCCGGAAGTATTTCAAAGACTTAACACAAAAATATTTGGTGATATAGATAATGTTCATGTATATTTTGATGATTTTATCATTGGAGCCAGTGATGAGGAAGAACATGACTTAATCATGGAAAAGGTAACAGAAAGGGCTAGAAAATATAACGTTAAGTTTAACCGTGAAAAACTACAGTATAAAGTCAAAGAAGTTAAGTATGTAGGGTTCATATTTAATGAACATGGAGTAAAACCCGATCCTTTGCAAGTTGAAACGATTGTGAAACTAAGTGAGCCCAGCAGTAAGCAAGAATTATTAAAATTCTTAGGGATGATTAACTATTTGTCTAGGTTCATACCAAACGTATCTGAGATAAGTAGTCCACTAAGAAATCTCACTAAAAAGAATGTTTTGTGGCTATGGGGTCCTGAACATGCGAAAGCATTCAAGGTGCGAAAGGAGAAATTGGCAAAAGCACCAACGTGAAGGTTGTTTGATTCTAAACTGCCAATAGTAAACAAGCTGATGCCTCACAAAATGGGCTAGGAGCTTGTCTTCTACAAAATATATGAAAAGGAATTCATTGCGATATGCTTTGCCTTTGACAAGTTTCATCAATTCGTGTATGGTAAACAAGTTACAGTGCAGACCGACCATAAACCTATTGTGTCGATCATTACCAAAGACGTACATAAGATAACTCCCCGGTTGCAAAGATTAAAACTTAGATTGCTTAAGTATAAGTTGAATGTTGAGTATCTACCAGGTAAAAAGATGATCATTGCCGATCTATTATCTCGTTCTTATTTGCCTATAAATGAAAATGAAACTAATGATGATTACTTATGTGACATGGTTCATAGTCTAGACACGGAAGTAGCTATGAGTGAAACGAGGATAGCTCAGTTTCAAGAAGCAACAGAAAATGATGCTAGTTTAAATGACATAGTCCAGTATTCATTGAGTGGATGGCCTAATTCAAAGCTAGAAGTTAGCGAAAATGTAAATTATACTGGGGAAACAAAGATGATGTTCACTTTCATAACGGAATGCTATTTATGAACAATAAATAGTTGTACCTACATGTTAAGGTTAGAAATGATGAAAATAGCACATCAACCTCATTTTGGCATTGAGAAAACCAAAAGTAGGTTAAGACAACTGTTCTATTGGCCTACTCTTAGCATTGATGTAGATAACTACATAGAAAAATGTAAAGTATGTGAAACATTTAAGAGAGCAAACATTAAAGAAAAGCTCATACCACATGAAGTTCCCAATCTACCGTTCGAAAAAATAGCTATAGACATATTTGACTACAAAGGGAAAAGTTATTTTGCTTTAATGGATTACTTTTCCAAGTGGTTGGATATAGTTCAAATTAAAAATAAAACCTCAAGTGAAATCATTAGAAAATTGAAGAAAATTTTCAGTGTACATGGCATCCCATCAAAACTAATTTGTGATAATATGCCATTCAATAGTTATAAGTGTAGAGAGTTTGCAAGAAATTGGTGTTTTGAAATCGTGACGTCAAGCCCATTATACCCAAAGTCAAACGGACTTGCGGAAAAAGCTGTGGGTATAGCAAAGTCAATTCTCAAAAAGACCGATCATGACAACACTGACTTGTACACTGCTCTTTTAGAGTATCGAAACTTACCTGTTTCAGGAATGAATGTTTCTCCTACTCAGATATTAATGTCAAGAATGACCCGAACTAAATTACCTATTGTTAAATCTTTATTGGTTCCACAAACTCATGATGTCAAACCTGTGTTAATACTTAATAAGTAAACAAATTGACAAAAAAATTACTTATGATAAGTCCGCTATCAATAGACCTGATTTTCAGCCAGGTGACAACATAGTAATTAGAAATGTTAATAACAAACAGTGGGAAGCAGGAAAGGTAATTGAAAAAACATGAATCACCGAGGTCATACAATGTGATAAATAATAAAGGTAATGTGGTAAGACGTAACTCGTCCCATTTGAGAAAGTCACTACATGAGCCTTTAATAATTAGGGATGAGGAAGAAGGTGAAACAGTTTAAACCATCTACTTCTTCTGCTCAGATAGCACTAATAGAGCCACTACTACAATCCCTAATACTACTAGTACTACTAGTAATAAAGGCTATGTTACACGAGCTGGTAGAGAGATCAGAAAGCCCAAGAAGTTTGAGCATAATTTAATTTCAGTTGTTTTGTTAATTAATAATTGTAATAACTATGTTTTGTATAACTTTGTTGTTTTGTTAATGAATAATAACATTTAAGAATTATAATAATTAGGTAATATTAAACTACTGTTGTTCTGGTGAAAAAGGGGGGATGTGACGATGTCATATGTCACCGCCTGTGCATTGTGTGTACATTATAAAGGCACCGCCTTGTAAGGTGTCCTTCCGCCTGGAGTTGTAGAGAGAGGCCGTGCATCTGGCAAGGCCTAGGGCGACCAGTCAATAAAACACACCTTGCTTGTAATGTTGCCTCGTTTTAAATCCTCAATCATCCTACACATCAGAAACCTTCACAGTATCGGTTTAGCCGGAATAGTTTTAAAGACAGAAAAAAATAAAAAAAAAAAAAAACATTCCGGATTTTTTTGTCCAGGTGTAGTGAAATGGAATCTTCGCTTCGCTTTTTTCAATTTTAAAGGATGGTAGGAACAAAAGGTGTGAAATATCGCTTGTCTCCCGGCGGATTATATTTTTCAGATTATTATTATTATTATTCTTTATTTATCTAATACAAAATTCAATTCCTGAGAAACTTTTAGACAATAGAGCAATGAACCTTCGTGAAAAATTTTTCATGTTGATTGTTCAAGGTGCCTCACGGGCGAGTGCTGGATATCAAGGGAATAATAATATACACTATTATAGGGGTGGGGGTTGAATAAAGTAGTTGGGGGAGATATGGGCCCGATTGGATGAAACACATCAATACATAATTTGAATTAATAATTTGAATAAAAATAATATTTCGGGTTCGAGCTATGAATTATTTCAATTTTAGGGGGTGATTTAGGGATGTAAGAGTGAAGCATGTATATGCCTCCCGGCTTTTTTTTAATTCTGATATTTTATTCTACCTCCATCCCAAATTTCGCGCTGGTAAGGGAAATTTTGCAATATTTTTCCGAAAAACAGATCGGGTTTAATTTTCACGTAGACAATAGTGTATACACATAAGGCGCGCAAAGGGTAGAGGGTGGAGCCAACTGCAATGACCGTGAATTTAGTTCCCATGAGACGATAATAAAAATCGTATTTTCTAGCTAATTATTAATAAATAGAATATATTTGTCTCATGGGATTCAATAAATAGAATATATTTGTCTCGTGGGATAAAAAAAAATCGAATTTAATTGTCTCATATGATCCAAATAAATAGAATAAATTTGTCTCATGGGATCCAAATAAATAGAATATATTGTCTCATGGGATCCAAATCCCATTTGATCCAAATCTCATGGGACCCAAAAACGATAATTGGATCCCGTGAAAATTTGTTCCATTTAGGATTTAGTTCCCGCGAGACAGAAACAATTAATAATTAAAATTTTAAATTTTTAAAAAACAAGCTTATTTGGATCCCGTGAGATTTGGATCATTTAGGAATTTGGATCTCGTGAGACTCTCCCCTTGTGGATCAAAGGGGATTGTTTCATGGATCCAAACCCCAAAGGATCCAAATCCCAATTGAACCAAATCTCATGGGAACTAAACAAATAATTTAAAAATATATTCTATATTATCAATATTTAATATATCATAATATTATCGTCTCATGGGAACTAAATTCTCAGGCTTCCAAATCGAGCAGACGCGATTAAATCTGTTATATTTTAATTAAAAAAACAAATATTTAGTTCCCATGAGAATTTAGTTCCTATGAGACAAATAATAAAATCGTATTTAACCCCAATAATTATGACAAATAGAATATTTTGTCTCATCTAATTGGCTGAAATTTGACCAGTAGAATAGGTCGGTTTCAAAGGTAACGCCATAGCAGTATACCGGCATAGTACATCTTCTTTCAGCTTGGTTCCCACACGTCCGAAGCAACGCACGCCTGATTTGTTAGCGTAAGCAGTTTTCACAGAAATGGCGTTTTTTTCACTTCGCCAACACGATTAGCTTTCCATTGAGATTAGTTTTATGAATAAATGTGAGGAAATATAAGTAGAAATAATGTAGGCTATTTCTAATTGCGCAATTGGTGATCAAATGGTCAAACTGACGAAATGAGAAGTCCATACCTATAGAACTGTATTTTTGTTAGAATGTTTTTACTTTTTTGGGATTTTGTGTACCTCAAATACCTGCAATACTAGCGATTTTAACATTTCCGGGACAAACCAGAATTGTTTTTTTTTTTTTTTGCTGATGTGTATTTTGATAGATGATTGATAAGTTTTGCTTGACGTCTCATATGAATGCTGAAAGGCTATTTGGGGACGATGAGATGGTGATAGATGAGAATGATGCATAAATCTTATAAGGAGGGGAGAAACCCGGTACCGGCACGTAGCCTCTCCTTCAAAAAGTAGCCAGCGGTCTAGCCGAGCTCGTTTAACCGGTTCCCACTCATAAACACCGAAGTTAAGCAGAATCGGGCGTGGTCACGGGTGAGTGGGTGACCGCTCTCCCTGAAACTCACGTTTACCGCTGGTTAGACCCAGATGGGGGATTCGAAAGCTAGTGAAACGGCTTCGTTCTCCTTGACGTCTGCTCGGCGTCCGGGTTAGTGGAGGAAATCTATATGACTGTCAAAGTTACACCGTCCTGTCGCAGGGGACGTGAAGCCGTGGGTCCCCTTGGTACTTTTCGAAAGGAGTAGGCTACGTGCCGGTACCGGGTTTCCCTTTCCCCTTCTGTTCATACTTCATCCTCATCTATCACCACTCACATCGTCTCGATTAGCCAAAGTGCATAAAATGAGACGTTAAGCAATATTCAATAAAATCCTTCGAAAACTCCCCAAATTAAACCAACGGCTTTGGGTCCATCCGATAGCAACGGTGTCACCTTGACAGTCATAAAGGTTCCTCCACTAACCAGATTTGCCAAGCAGACCTCGAGGAAAAACGAAGCCATTGCACTAGCTCTCGAACTCTCCATTGCTCCTAGCCAGCGGGATCTATGTGCTACTACTCCTTTACTACTCCTACTGCTACTACTACTACTACTACTACTAATACTACTACTACTACTACTACTACTACACCTACTACTACTACTACTACTACTACAAACTACTACTACTACTACTACTACTATACTACTACTTCCCTATACTACTACTACTACTCCCTACTACTACTATACTACTACTACTAGCTGCTTGCTTGCTAGAAAGGCTGCTTTGTAGTGGGGGGGGTTTTTTAATGCGTGGTAAATGGAATGTCGCCTTTGTGTATGAAATAAAAAATTCTCTTACCAACGCAAGCAAAAATATATCTGCTAGATCACAGAGCTCTTCTGTGTGCAAAATCCACGCCGAGCTACCGTGAATGAATAGAGTAGACAAAGTTGTTATGTTGCTGGAAAACAATTTCGAGCTTTTTGCTTGCTTTCGTTGATGCCACTATATACGTGTATTTCAGGGCAGAGCGTTCACGCACTCTGCCCCGGGCCCTGACCACGCCCGGGGTTTTAAACTTCGGCGTTCGATTGGCAACCAGGGGCGTAAGACTTGGGGGAGATCAGGGGGGCAATGCCCCCCCCCCAAGTTTGTCCGGGGGGGCAGCGAGGGGTGGGCAGCGAGAAGGGGGGGGGGACCAATGTGATTTAAATATTAATCCCAGAATTTCCGTAGTAATATGCACTTACACACATATACAATAATTCGACAGTCACTTTGGAAAAACGAAATGTTTGCCTGTATAGGTTAAAAATTACTAAAATGGTCCACTTCACGTTCATTTTTTGCGTTTCTAGATCGCAGATAGTTACAGTCTGAGTTGCAGCTAAAACATGGGCGAAATAACTGTTTTATGGGGAAAAAATAAAATAAGCTACCGTTTGTACCATTAGCCTGGGGAAAAATATATATTTTTTTAATTTACAAAAAAAATTGTGGGTAAATTTTAAAATCTCTATTGTTTACCCATATTTTTATCAAAAAGTTTGATGTACACATATTGAGGCCACAGGATCCGAAAGGTTAAATGCGTTTAATACAAAGCATAATAAAATTATATTTTATAGAAAAGGGACCAAAAATATCATAACAAATCGCAGATACTGTAGTTGTTGGTGAGCGTAGCGAAGATTCCATTTCACTACACTGAATAAAAAAAAACGGAATGTTTTGTTTTCCCTTTTCTCTATATATTTTTTTTGTATTATTGTCGGTTTGTTAACACGATTTCGGCGAAACCGAGACGCCAATTGCAATGAAATTTTATGGAGGCCTTCGAAATCTCTAGACTTAGAACTGCCACGTTTTAGAGCGCAATCGAAAAATTATTTCTCATAACAATCACAATTTTACGATTTTTTTCGATTTTTAAAAACATTCTTTGACTTATTTTTTTATTTATAAGATGCATATTACAACAGAGTACAAATACTCCACAAGTCCAAATCATAGCATAACCTAATGGATAGAAAACATACTTAAATACATTAAAATATACAATATACACAAAATAATACATTTAACTCATTAAACATTTGAAATTATCAATTTAAATGTGAAACTATCAAAATTATTTTTCAAAGAAAATGAAATTAGAGATATTCTTGAAAGAGAATAGAAGAACAATTTATATGAAAGAAGAGACTAATGGAAATAAGCTAGTGAGTAAATTACGTTAAATCCTAAAGCTTGAGTGATCACAGATTTAAATTTAAAAATATTTTGAGAGTAGAGATCAAAGTCTGTTCCTTCAAGAGGTTTTAACATATTTAAAGAATGCTGTAATCTGTTGATGCATGAATTTTTTATGGAGGTCGAGATGACTTACGGGTGGTTGAAAAGTTTTGTGAAGGCGTGTATGTTTGGGTTGGGATATGAAAATTTTTAAATTTTCCAAGAATTGAACACTAGTGTGATAAACTAGGAAAACGCTTAAGTCCCGCCGCGTTGTTGGATGAGCGTTATTGGTGCATTGAGCTGCTATGTGTTACGCGGATTTTTTGTTTTTCTGTAGAAAAAATTTCTTAGTCGAAGATATTTTTAAAATTTTAAATTTTAAATTTAATAAAAAATTAACTTAAATTTTTTAATTAATCGTAATTTTTTAAAAAAAAAAAAATCGTGAAATTGCAATTTCATAATAAATAATTATTCTATTGCGCCCCAAATTTAACACGAATAATTAATTCATGAAATTAAAGGGTTTTGTGAAAAAATCATCACAATAGGATAAAGCATGTAGGTGTTATAAGTCAAAGAATTGTTTTAAAAAGAAGAAAAAACGTAAAATTTCGATTTTCATGAGAAAATAATTTTTCGATAACCCCTCAAATTTCACACGAATATCTAAATTCATAAAGTTAAGGAAGGTTCTGTGAAAAAAACAGTACAGTCGTATAAAGCATGTAGGTGTGTAAGTCGAAGAAATATTATAAAAAATCGAAAAAAATCACAAATTTGCGTTTTTTGTGAGAGAAAATATTTCCCGATTGCGCTCAAAAACGTGGCAGTTCTAAGTTCAGAGATTTCGGGAAAGGGCCCCCATTAAAATTTTATCGCAATCGGGAAAATCGGTTTAGCCGGAATCGTGTTAACAGACACATAAAAATACAACAAAAAAAACATTACGGATTTTTTCTCCATGTAGTGAAATGAAATCGTCGCTTCGCCGCTACGCTATCCAATTATTTCAATTTTGTAAAGGTAAACCCTGTCAGAACATTCCTTCGGTTTTCTTATGTCAAAAGGTTAGCATCTTTACAAAGTTGTGCATAATCTACTCTATGATACGAATGTTACTTTTTATACATTGATGTTTCATGAAATACTATTAGACCCTTTCTACATGATGACTTTTGGTGATTTGATATGGGTTCCGAATAGAGCTAGCATAATCTAAATGAGGCCTAACAAGAGAGAGGTACAACTTTTGCATGGTGGTTTTGGGGAATTCTTTTGAGCCCGTTTCGTCTTCAGACCAAGCAATCTAAATGATTTTGGAATAATGTTAGAAAGGTGATTCAAAAATGAAAGATCATGAGATATCTAAATCCTTGACTTTCGTGACTCTTTTCAAAATCTGATCATCGATTCTGTGGGTATGAAAATTTAACATGTTTCGTTTTAAGCGAGCGAAGCGAGCGTTTCCCTTTGACTCTGCCGGAAAAAATAGTCCCTGGGTTTTTTTTTTTTTTTTTTTTTGTTTGTTTGTTTTTTGTTTGTTTTTTTTTTTTTTTTTTTTTTTTTTTTGTTTATGTCTCGCGATAACGTTCGAACGGAGGCTCGGATCAAGTTGAAATTTTCACCATCCGCAAGCTTGTTCTCGATTGAATGCCATTATTTTGTGGGAAAATCGTTCAAAAGTTAAAAAGTTACATTAAAGTTAATCGAAATTTTTTTTTCAAACTCAACGGCGACAAAAACTGAGATAGCCAATCATTTAGAATGTCCGTCCGGTCACGAATATGTTAATTTTATTTTGATCCGATAATGGTGTAGATGGGAAAATTACATTTAAAAAAAAAGTACGTTGCCATGGCAACGAAAAGACGCGCGAAGTTTCAATGCACTGCCACCTAGAAATAATCAAAATACTTTCGAGGAAGCAGTCCCATTATTTGTCAACAAAGAGTTTAAATAGTTTTCCCAAGGAGTCAAGGTCCTCTAGGATGGCGGTTGGGTTTTAAAGTAAAGATTTAAACACGGGTTTACCAAATACCTTGGCAATAATAAATAATACTGGAAACGCGAACGTCGTAAATTTTAAATTTAAAAAAATGGCAATGTGGGTCTAGCTATAGCACGTGCTCGCTTTTCAAGCGTCCACTGAGCGTTTCCTAGTTGTAATAAACGTAATGACTGCACACCAACATGCTTTATCCGAATGTAATGATTTTTCACAGAACCTTAATTTTATAAATTAATATACTCTGGTGAGACTGAGCGAATCGAAAAATTATTTCTCATGAAAATCGCAATTTTACGCTTTTTTTTTGGATGAGCGATGCGAAGATTCCATTTCACTACACTGGGGAAAAAAATCTGGACTTTTTTTCTTTTTTTCCTGTTTGTATTTTTGTGTGTGCGTTAACACGATTCCGGCTAAACGATACTCCAATTGCGATGAAAATTTTCTGGAGACCTTCGAAATCTTTGAACTAAGAACTGTCACGTTTTTGAGCGCAATCAAAAATTATTTCTTATGAAAATCCCAATTTTTAGTTTTTTTTTCGATTTTAAAAAAATTCCTTCGACTTATAACACCTACATGCTTTATACGATTGTTCTGATTTTTTCACAGTACCTTTATTCCATGAATTAATATATTGGTGTGAAATTTGAGCGCAATCGAAAAATAATTTTACATGAAAATCGCATTTTTTTACGATTTTTCCGATTTTTTTAAAACATTATTTGACTTATCCGATTATCCGATTGTAATGATTTTTTCACAGAACCTTAATTTAATGATTTATATATTCGTATGAAATTTGTGCTGTTGTTGTGTGTTGTTGTTGTAAATTCAAGTCCATCTTCGTATATCTTCACTCTCAACAACGTATCTTGCTGTTTTAATTTCGATGTCTCTAGGATCATCTTCAACATCGGATCCATCGTTTGCGTTTCCAGCATCAACTCATTTGTGAGCACGTAGCCTTCGGGTCACGTGTAGAGAAGACAATCTGGTGTTACCGACCAGCCATGATCGTGTTGTTCAGGTATATCGTCCACTGCGTCTGTTGCTTTACAGTTATCATCATAGCATTGCATGATCAGTTGCAAACAGAATATGCAAACGTAAAGATGATTTTGCATGGTGGTAGTAATGTAAGCCGAGATCAGTGCCGTTGTAGTTTGTTAGTGGTTTAAACGATTACACATTGAAGTCGTTTAAAAAAAAAAGATGGTAGCAATTCTCGTGAACATCAACAGTACTGGTACTGGTCTCCGTCTCTCAATACTGGTACAAGGCAAGTAATCCTTTCTAATTATAGTCGCACTGAGTTTCCCTTACATCTGAGTTGTCAAGCAACATAAAAGTGTCCTCAAATTCGGAGTGTTTATTTAATAGTTAAAAAGATTAACGCTGTAGGCTGTAGGGGATGTATTTTTTTTCTCAATTTTTTGTACATGTGGGATATCACAAGTTTAGTTTTCTTTATTGAATTGCTAATTAATTAAAAATTCATTCATAGTTTAGAAATTGGTGGCAATTTGAACCCTAATTGTCGCCCAGCTAGAGGACTAGAGTTACTTAGTGGTTTCACAAGGGTTGTGATAATATGAAATTTTGTTACCAACAGGCCGAGCAATAGAAACAATAAACAAAATTGTAAACCCTGAAAAAGCTTAAATAGGCTTATATAAGAACTTCAATTTCGACAACTTAAACTTAACCCTTTTAAATTTATCTTTAAAATGTTTGTATACAAAAATTACTTCACGTTCATGTGAGGTTTGAACCTTGTAGTGCCAACGTTTTGGTAAAAATCGTTGTTACAAAATACCGACGAATTAGTCACTAGACGACATATTGAACCACACTGATTTTGAGCGTGTTACAACCTACTTTTTTTAACTACGAAGGAAAGTTCGTACCCAAATTAAAATTGGCTTGTGTTGTCATGTACCTAACTAGGAAACGCTCAGTTGGACGCGTTGATAAGCGAGCACGTGCTATAGCTAGACCCACATGCACATTTTTTAAAATTTTAAAATTTGCGACGTTCGCTGTCCACAGGGCCATGTTTCCGATATTATTTATTAATGCCAAGGTATTTGGGTAAACCCGTGTGTAAATCTTTACTTTGATAAAATCCACCGCCATCTAGAGGACCTTGACTCCTTGGGAAAACTTTTAAACTCTTTGTTGACAATTAATTAAGCGAGCGAAGCGAGCGTTTCCATTTGACTCTGCCAGAAAAATTAGTCACTGGTTTTGTTTTGTTTTTTTTTTGTTTGTTTGTTTGTTTGTTTGTTTTTTTGTTTGTATGTCTCGCGATAACGTTCGAACGGAGGCTCGGATCGAGTTGAAATTTTCACCATCCGCAAGCTTTGTTCTCGATTGAATGCCATTAGTTTTGTGGCAAAATCGTTCAAAAAGTTAAAAAGTTACATTAAAGTTCATCGAAATTTTTTTTTTTCAAACTAAACGGCGACAAAATCTGAGATGGCCAAATCATTTAGAATGTCCGTCCGGTCACGAATATGTTAATTTTATTTTGATCCGATAATTAGTGTAGATGGAAATTACATTATAACAAAGTACGTTTACCATGGCAACGGAAGTCGTGCAGCTTTTTTGGCTCATGATAGCGGTCGAACGGAGGCTCGGATCGAGTTGAAATTTGGACCATCCGCAAGTTTCGTTCTCGATTGAATGCCATTAGTTTTGTGGCAAATCGTCCAAAAATTTTACAAAGTTACATTAAAGTTAATCAAAAGTTTTTTTTTTCAAACTAACCGGCGACAAAATCTGAGATAGCCAAATCATTTAGAATGTCCGTCCGGTCACGAATATGTTAATTTTATTTGATCCGATAAGTAGTGTAGATGGAAATTACATAATAACAAAAGTAACGTTGCCATGACAACGAAAAGACGCGCAAAGTTTCTAATGCACTGCCACCTCGAAGTTATCAAAATGACTTTCGAGGAAGCAGTCTATTACTTGTCACCAAAGAGTTTGAATAGTTTTCCCAAGGAGTCAAGGTCCTCTAGATGGCGGTGGATTTTATCTACAAAGTAAAGTTTACACACGGGTTTTACCCAAATACCTTGGCAATAAAAATAATATTGGAAACATGGCCCTGTGGACAGCGAACGTCGCAAATTTTAAAATTTAAAAAAAATGTGCAATGTGGGTCTAGCTATAGCACGTGCTCGCTTATCAACGCGTCCAACTGAGCGTTTCCTAGTAATAGACTGCTTCCTCGAAAGTATTTTGATTACTTCTAGGTGGCAGTGCATTAGAAACTTCGCGCGTCTTTTCGTTGCCATGGCAACGTTACTTTTGTTATAATGTAATTTCCATCTACACTACTTATCGGATCAAAATAAAATTAACATATTCGTGACCGGACGGACATTCTAAATGATTTGGCTATCTCAGATTTTGTCGCCGGTTAGTTTGAACAAAAAACTTTCGATTAACTTTAATGTAACTTTTTAACTTTTTGAACGATTTTGCCACAAAACTAATGGCATTCAATCGAGAACAAAGCTTGCGGATGGTGAAAATTTCAACTCGATCCGAGCCTCCGTTCGAACGTTATGGCGAGACATACAAACAAAAAAAAAAAAAAACAAAAAACAAAAAACAAAACAAAACGAGTGACAAATTTTTCCGGCAGAGTCAAATGGAAACGCTCGCTTCGCTCGCTTAACTAGGAAACGCTCAGTTGGACGCGTTGATAAGCGAGCACGTGCTATAGCTAGACCCACATTGCACATTTTTTTTAAATTATAAAATTTTACGACGTTCGCGTTTCCAGTATTATTTATTATTGCCAAGGTATTTGGGTAAACCCGTGTTTAAATCATTACTTTAAATCCACCGCCATCTAGAGGACCTTGACTCCTTGGGAAAACTATTTAAAAATCTTTGTTGACAAATAATAGACTGCTTCCTCGAAAGTATTTTGATTACTTCTAGGTGGCAGTGCATTAGAAACTTCGCGCGTCTTTTCGTTGCCCTGGCAACGTTACTTTTGTTATAATGTAATTTCCATCTACACTACTTATCGGATCAAAATAAAATTAACATATTCGTGACCGGACGGACATTCTAAATGATTTGGCTATCTCAGATTTTGTCGCCGTTGAGTTTGAAAAAAAAACTTTTCGATTAACTTTAATGTACTTTTTTAACTTTTTGAACGATTTTGCCACAAAACTAATGGCATTCAATCGAGAACAAAGCTTGCGGATGGTGAAAAATTTCAACTCGATCCGAGCCTCCGTTCGAACGTTTATCGCGAGACATACAAACAAAAAAACAAAAAAACAAAAAAACAAAAAACAAAACAAAACCAGTGACTATTTTTTCCGGCAGAGTCAAATGGAAACGCTCGCTTCGCTCGCTTAATTATTGCCAAGGTATTTGGGTAAACCCGTGTGTAAACCTTTACTTTGTGAATAAAATCCACCGCCATCTAGAGGACCTTGACTCCTTGGAAAAACTATTTAAACTCATGTTTAAACTCTTTGTTGACAAATAATAGACTGCTTCCTCGAAAGTATTTTGATTACTTCTAGGTGGCAGTGCATTAGAAACTTTGCGCGTCTTTTCGTTGCCATGCAACGTTACTTTTGTTATAATGTAATTCCATCTACACTACTTATCGGATCAAAATAAAATTAACATATTCGTGACCGGACGGACATTTTAAATGATTTGGCTATCTCAGATTTTGTCCCCGTTAAGTTTTAGAAAAAAAATTTCGATTAACTTTAATGTAACTTTTTAAACTTTTTGAACGATTTTGCCACAAAACTAATGGCATTCAATCGAGAACGAAGCTTGCGGATGGTCCAAATTTCAACTCGATGATCCGAGCCTCCGTTCGAACGTTATGGCGAGACATACAAACAAGCAAACAAAAAAAAAACAAAAAAAAACAGTGACTAATTTTTCCGGCAGAGTCAAATGGAAACGCTAGCTTCGCCGCTTAATTACCCCCGGTTTGTGGTAGTTTTCAATTTCATTTCACATCCATGATGGCTGGATGACACTCGAAAACGCTCCACCTCTGGTAGCAATATAAGGTGCCTGAGTGTACTAGCGCACCGCTACTTGACTGCGGTGCCCTGTTAGTGTTGGAGTACCTAGATTGGAATCGTCGTAAATCAATACCATTGTTTTATACCCTAAAACATGGCTGACGAGAGACGAAAAGGTTAAAATTTTCTTCGGTAGATGTTTCAGTCAGGATTGTCGACGTCAATGAAACAATTAAAATGTCTTATTATTATTATTATTATTATTATTACAAATTCTGGTAACGAATTATGTTCACATATCGAGTGATATAATTTCAAAAATGTCTAGAGTGCTATATAGTCAGGAAAATTTACTATTTGGGTTGGGGTTGGATAAAACGTGTTTGTGGAAGGGAGATTTGGTTGATTAGACCGAAAAATGTTAAAAGGTAATTTTATTGAATAATATCAATACTCAATAATGTTTAGAATACCACCTGTAATACCCTTCCCAAGTGTAATGGATGGAAGGCAGATAGGGGTGATATATCGTTTGCCTCACAACGGAGTATTAATTCTTATATTGTTATCTGCCACCATGCCAAATTTCATGCTGGTAACTTACTTTACAGTGTTTTGTCACTAAAAATATATTAATTAGGGGTGGGGGTGGACAAATTTGGGCTTTGGAATGAATGGTTTGTTAATTGGACTTGTCTTGAATATACTGACACATAATTTTAATAAGCATTTGAAATACGTATTCAATTGTGTATCAAATAAAACCAAACCTAATGCTAAGGATGGAAGGGAACAATAGGGGTAAAATATTGCTTGCCTCCCGGCAGATTATATTTTTCAGATTATAATGTACCTTCGTGCCAAATTTCATATTGATTGCTCAAGGTGCCTCACTGGCGAGTGCTGAAAATCAAGGTAGTAATAATATAAACTATTATAGGGGTGGGAGTTGAATAAATGTAGTTGAGGAGATAATAATGGGTTGATTGGGTGAATCCACATCTATACACAATTTTAATAAGTAATTTGAATCAAAAATAATATTTTGGGTTCGAGCTAGGAATTATTTCAATTTTAGGGGATGATTTAGGGGATGTTAAGAGTGAAGCATGTATATTCCTCCCGGCTTATTTTTAATTCTGATATTATTATATCTACCTCTATGCCAAATTTCGCGCTGGTAACCGGATTTGCAATATTTTTCCGCCAACAGATCTGGTGAATTTTCATGAAGACAATAGTTTATACACATTGTTGTGGGTGGAGCCAACTGCAATGACCATGAATTTAGTTAGTTCCCATGAGACGATAATAAAATCGTATTTTCCTGCTAATTATTAATAAATAGAATATTTTTGTCTCATGGGATCCAAATAAATAGAATTAATTTGTCTCATGGGATCCAAATAAATCGAATATAATTGTCTCATGGGATCCAAATAATAGAATAAATATGTGTCATGGGATCCAAATAAATAAAATATATTTGTCCCATGGGATCCAAATCCCATTGATCCAAATCTCATGGGATCCAAACTAAAATTTGGATCCCCTGAGAATTGTATCATTATGGATTTAGTTCCCGTGAGACAGAATAAATTCACAATTAAAAATATTAATTTTAAATAAGCACATTTTGGATCCCGTGAGATTTGGATCATTTAGGATTTGGTTCCCGTGAGACTCTCCCATAATAATAATAATAATAATAATAATAATGAATATAAGGTTTTTTTTTAGCATAAGCCCGCTTTAAGGACATAGTTATTGATTCATAGCAGTTGTAATAAAAGTTTGCCCCGACTGGGGTTCGAACCCAGAACCTCCGGCTTAACGTGCTATAGCTCTACCAATTGAGCAAACTTTTATTACAACTGCTATGAATCAATAATAATAATAATAATTAATTGTTATAAATAATAATAATAATAATAATAATAATAATAATAATAATAATAATACACAACAAAAGCAATTTATAATAAAGGTTTGTCTTGAGTCCTCGATACCTCAATTGGTAGAGATCTGGCACGTTAAGCCAGAGGTTCTGGGTTCGATCCCCAGTTGGGGAAAACTTTTACGACAATTGCTATGAATCAATAACTATGTCCTTAAAGCGGGCTTATGCTTAAAAACCTTATATTATTATATATTTATTATGTATTATATTATAAACTATTACATAGCTTTATTCCTCGTAATGTCACTTGATATTGTTAGACATTGCTCAAAGAGGCGAATGTTCTTCACTTCAGAAGTATTTGGTCAATTTTGATGATTTAAAAATAGTCAGTTATTATTAATGATTTTACATTAGCTTCATATTTTACCAGACACAGTGCAAAAGGAGGGGGGGTGTGTATCTACAGTAGAAACTCTAGGAATCTAATTATTAAGCCAAGATCCGACATTACATGCAAGTCTGTTGAGAGAGTCCTTGAAGTATGTGGCATTGAAGTTGTTTCTTCCACTCCCATAGTTATTATCACTATTTATCGTCCGCCAGAATTGGGCAATATTAAAAAGTTTATGAACTCATTTGAAGACTTAATTAAGTTAATACGCCGAGAAGGTTCAAAAATTATAATATGTGGTGACATAAACATTGACTTTTCGGGTTTATAGTTGTAACAAAAAATAAGTTTGAAAATCTTCTGAGAATCTATAATTTTATCGGCCCTAAATTTTGATTACACTAGAGTTAAATCATAGTTCAAGCTCAGCCATCGACAATGTGATTTCAAATTTCCTCCATCCACAAGATGTGTCAAATATTATATCTGGGCTATCGGATCATAGCGGACAACTAATCTCAGTACCTTGTCCTTTTTCTAGATGGAAGATAGACAAAGGCATAAAATCCAAATCTATACTGAAAAGATCATTTTAAACCAGAGAACATCCATGAGTTTATATGTGATTTGGCTAGTAGACTGGGCAAACATTTACAACATTCCAACAGGGCAGTTGATAAAAATTT
>JAMZAV010005280.1:0-42715 GCA_024449915.1 Sweltsa coloradensis
CTGTTATCGGGAAAGAAAGAGGTTATGAGGTTCCTGTGGCGACTGCGATCAAACGTACATAGGCCAAACAGGCGGACGCATAGCAGTGAGGATAAATGAACACTCTAATGTGTGAAAGCAGGTGACAAGAAATCAGCCCTGGCTCAACATGCTAAAGCTTACTCGCATGTGATAGATTTTGACAAAACAAAAAACTATTTGTCCTGTACAACAGCTCAAGCCACGTATTATCCGTGAATCTGTAGAAATTGAGAAACGGCCGAATAACATGAACAAAAGAGATGATAGCCAGAGCCTCCCTCTTGCTTGGAAACCTGCACTCATGCCTCGAAATGTAGTCCGTAGACTATTCAGCCAAATCCCTGGGAAAAGGTGGTGCAAATTTCAGATTCCATAATTCTAAACACGAATAACATTTCAAAAGACAACCAATCAGGCCTATGACAAGAAGCCGGACTAAAAAGGTTTCACTACAGTAAGCTGAGCTATTTTGTTTCTCTATTGCCACCATCCGTATATATTTTTTCGATATGACATCGCCGCCCCCCACCTATTTTCTATATACCTCGCCGCCCCGCACTTCAGCCGAGGCTATATAAGGCGGGCGCTGCGTGCTTGCCAACCACTGTGACTCCAACCTCCGTAGAGTCACAGTCAACCTTGAAAATGTCTGACGTAGTACAGACGAAACGTCGGTGGACGCCCAGGTTCTGCCCTGGTTCATCTTATTTCGACGCGGTTTTACCCAAGATCCTTGTTTTTATCATATATATATATATATTTATTATTTATCGTTGTAAGAAGGCGATTCACATTATAGACGGTTGCTTTAAAACTGTTGCCGGTACAGAAGAAGGATTTAAGAAAAGAATATGCATGGACTGCTTCAGGCTAGAAGCTGAAACAGTCCCGCTTAACAAAGAAATTTCCCAAAGGCAACCAGCAGTTTCCTTTTAATCACTTATTATAACTGAAGAGGAAGAAGCTGTAGAAAACTGGGGAGGACTGGGTTCTAAAAAACCGAAAAGAAAAAGAATCATCAACATTATCAACAAACATTGTATGTAAACCAATTGGTTTACATACAAAAAAAAATAATTGACATTGACAAAACGTTGCTTTGAGCATACAAAATTCTAGGTTTTCTGAAACGCGGTAAGGAGTTCTCTAATGACGTCATCCGTAGAGTTTATATGTGTAATGTGCGCCCGATACTAGAATACGCAAGTGTTGTTTGGTCCCCCCATCACGTTCCCATCACGAGCGTGCGCAGCAAATGCTTGTTAAGTGCACGGCTATGCTCTAGGAGCGGTGGATATTTTGAAATATTCATTTATCCCTTGATTATAGCCTCTGAACAGTACACAACTTTTAAATGTAGATATCTTCAATGACAATGCTACTATCAAGAGAAAATGTAGACTCTCTTATATGTAGACCACTGCTACCACTATTACCACTATTGTGGCTGTAACTTTTAATATGTTGTCCAAAATAAATTAAATGCTATATACCAGGGCTAGAGCCTACACTGATAAAATAAAGTAGGCCCATAACTAATTAATGTAATTTTACGATTCATTCCAGGCAGTCGATGGACAATTTAGAGAAATTAGATCCCAGTAAAATCATTTTCCATAGACAGTATTTAGACCGAGATGCCTAACCGAGATTTTAAGTGGACTGTAATTAGTTTTTAATAGAGATAAGAGAGCAAGGAAGAACACAGGAAATAAAATGCAGAAGAGAACTTACATATGATTGTGCAGAATACTTCCTGCATGGACTGGTTGCCCCCGACGTCGTGAGGTTCAGAAGTTGGCGAACTTTCTTGCGTCGCGTGCGTCGCGACGTCAGTGTGTCAGACGTCGAGGGGGATAGGAAAGGTTTAATAGAGCTGGCCAGTTGGAAGTGTAAAGAAGAGAGAAATAAAGAAATAGCAAAGCGTAGCGGTTGAAAATGTCACAACACAGGCGAAGTCACTGCAAACACATAGCAGAGTACGAGAGCGTAAGAAAACTGGATTTGCCCAAATATGGGCGAGAGAGATATTAGAGAGCGACCTTTCAGAGACAACAACTAGTCGTGTACTGAACTACAAGAATGATATGCGAATACAACCAGACAAAACCACTAGAGTCAAAACCAAAATGAAAAGATGAAAAGACAAATACAATGAAAATAATCACTAAACAAAGCGGGGGCGCTGAATAGCGCCGAATGGAATAAAGCCGAATCGATCGTGTGTAGTGTACGTACGACGTTAGTCGTAACCCAAAAATATAGACCACATATCCTGGATTAACGCCGAAACAGATTCGCGTTAATCCACTGGAAATAAAGCCGAAAAATAGTCGTCTTTATTCAGATTGTCCCTATAAGACAGGATGTATAGCCATCCCCCCCAAAAACTAAACTATTTAATTTAAATTAATAGTCAAATGAAAAGAAGATACGTAATGATTGGGGTTTATTCGGTGTAAAGCCCCCCCCCCAAAAAGATTCGACGTTACCCGGTGGAATAGCCCAAAAAAGTTTCGCGTTATTCGGGGGAAAAAAAGCCCCCCGAAAAAGATTCGTCGTTATTCCGGGGGGAAAGCGTGGGAAAAAGATTCGGCGTTATTCCAGGGGAATAACGACGAAAAAGATTTGGGGGTTTTTTTGCAGGGGAAAATAGCGTCGAAAAAGATTCGGGTTTTTCCATTTGGATTGAAGGAAAAAATAGTTCTGCGTATTTTCAGGAAATTTCGTCGAAATTTTTGAGCAGCGTTTAGCGAGCGTCTCTTTTGACTCTTAAGGCTCGAATGTGGTTTTTTTTTTTTTTTTTCTGTTACGTTTTCGATACGGGTGCACCCTTTCCTGACGACCTGAAATTTGTTCACACTTAAAACCACTAGGCGGGTTGCTGTATGTTTTTAAAAAACCCGATATTGGTTAAAAAAATTAAAAAAATAATAATAAAAAAAAAAAAAAAATAAAATAAATAAAAAGTTCCGATGTTATAAAATTTTTTGCAAGGTAAAAGTAAAACATCTCTCAAAATTTTCAGCTAAACCCGGTCAAGCCCTTAAAGCCTTATTGGTAGTAACATTTGGGAATGTCGTCCGGGTGGGTGTTGTTGCACGGATACCGGTGCTCGCCAACAAACGCGAGGGGACTTAGCGTTTTCCCTGGTTGCTCGCTCTAAAAACGCGAGGGGACTTTAGCGTAGAAAACGCAAAACCCCCGTCGTTTTTATTTTTACTAGAAAAAGCTCAAGCCCAATTGAACAATTTTTTGGTGAATTTTAAGCGAAGCAAAAAAAAATTTCTATAATAATTGCTTTTTTGAGATTTTTTAATTTTTTTAAATTTTCTTCAACAACACCTAAGCTTTATCGTTGTAAAAATTTTTCACAGATCCTTAACTTTAGAATTAATATTTCGTGTAAAAATTTGAGGGAATCGAAAAATTTATTTTTTATGAAAATCGCAATTTTACGTTTTTTTCATTTTTAAACAATTACGCTCGCCCAACAACGCGCCTGAAAAAGCTTTTTGCGAAGTTCCTGAACATAAATTCCCAAAAAATTTCCCTAAGCTTTGCCCATTTAATATTGATAATCCTTACAAACATTATTGATTATTTCTATACGGTTTTTTATAGGATAATATTATGAAATTTGATACCAGTCTCAGACTTTTTAAAGTTGACTTTTTTTTGCAGAAAAACCCAAAATTTAGTAGGCATCTGAATAAATATAAAGGTATTTTGATTTACTTTTTTGAGTATTAGCGTAGTCTGAGATAGTAAGCTTACCCGTACAAAAATCAACTCGTGTTTGACGTTTTTTTTTGGATGGGGTCATACAGAAAAAAGCGTCGAACCCAATTTTTAATAGATAATTTTCATGAAAATACGTTCGGACAAACGATTAAGATTTTGGAAACACATGGCAAGATTGAAAACCTACAGCGAAGAGGCGACAAAAAAAAATTTTCGTGAGAAAATCGAATATGAGGTCAAAAATTTCCCTGTTGTATGTGTTGAAATACTTCAATGTTATTTAGACAAGGGAGCCCCCGGATGAGTCTATAACAACAGCCAGCTAATAAAAAACCCTCCCCCCCCCCCCCCCCCGGGGGGAAAGGGTTTTGAAAGTTTTTGACGGAAGCTTTTATTTTACATTTGTTTTTCACTTTTTAGCCATCATGATTTTGGGGGGGTGTACCCACCAGGGGTGACCAAACATTTTTGCCCCAAAACTAAAAAATCTTTTTAGAGCCAAACTTACGAAAAGGGGTAGTTTTCTTCATAATTTCATTTAAATTTAAATTTTTAAATTTTTAGAAATTAATTTAGGGAGATATATCTATATCCGGGATAGCACCTATGCTTTTTTGGACAACATGAAATTTTTTTCGTTCCTTATGGGCATGGACATTAAATGCAAGTTTGAGAGTAGATTAAAAATATGTAATTTTTATGCATTTGAATGAGCATTTTGGGTAAATTTGTAAAAAACACTAAAAAAACCCGTTTTTTAAGCCGCATCCGTAATCTGAAATTTGGTCACCCCGTTGATTTTTTGTTATTTTTATTTTGAATAAAATAATTAGAAATTTTTTTTAGTTTTTCGATCAAAACTATGTATTTTTTTTAATTTAAATTTTTTAAAAGTTCCGAAAATTTTGTATTATTTAGGCCTATGCAATACGAATAAATTGATGTATACGACTTTTTTTCGTTGAAATATTTCTATATTAAGTGCTGTATAAAAGGAAAATTATAATTTAATAAGAATATTAGTTTTAAAGAGGAAAATCGATATTGAAGAAAAGAAAAACTTTTAACTGGCTCCCATGCAAATTATAGGTACAATTTGCCGTACAAACCCGGCAATACAAATAATTTACAAAACTCTACAAAAGTTAATGTTTTCTATTACTTTGGAAATGTTATAAGTAAATGCATTTTTTTTTATCATCAATAAATTTATTTAAATGTATATAATAATACAATAATAAAAGGGACCAGTATATTATATACTACTTCCCATTTTTTGTTGTGAAATTTCGTAGCAAATTATAAAATGCTATAGCAGGTTATTATATACAAAATTTTTTTACTGCAACATTTTAGAACCGCGCTGCCAAATAAATGATGTTAATTTATTTTTATTTACCATATTTTCTTGCTTAGTGTTAAGGCCATAAAAAACATTAGTAGTCCGTTTTTATCGAATTTCATTTAAGTGGGTACTAGT
The DNA here is from genome assembly GCA_024449915.1 of Sweltsa coloradensis. NCBI lineage: Eukaryota > Metazoa > Arthropoda > Insecta > Plecoptera > Chloroperlidae > Sweltsa > Sweltsa coloradensis. The sequence goes on from JAMZAV010005280.1 coordinate 5,246, forward strand.
TAACGCCACTGCGCCCCTGCATCAGAACTGAAATAACACCCAAAAAAGGAAAAGATGGGTTTTTATTTTTTTTATTTAACGTCTCATATCTTAAAAACGTTTTTACAAAAAAATTGTGGTGTGTGCTTAGCAATTTGCAGATATCAAAGGGAGAAATAGTTAGGCGAGCGACAGTAGAAAAAAGTTTGCTTTCTTTTGATAGTTAGCTTCGTTCATCATTCAAATTATCAAATTGGACATTTTATAAAATTTATCCATATTTTTTTTTAATAACATGTTTTCATTTCTTTAAATATATTTTCCCGCTTTGGTTTATTATGGACAATGTAGGGTTCTAAACAAAACCTTTTGGGGTTTATTCGGTTACAAGTTGACATTACGAATACCATGCAATAAGCCCGTATGAGTCCCCTTACATTGTTATTAAAAGGTGGCATTAAATTTCCTACCCCGGTATTTGCATTACAAGACTTGAAAAAGACAAGTTTAATAAAAATAGGGTTTCATCTTATTTTATCACCTAGTATAATTTAAACTTTATACAAATTTTTTAAGTTAGTAACATGATTTTCGTAATTTCCATGTTCTTAATCTATACTCAAGCTAATATGCAGCTTTTAAATATTTTAAAAATAAAAATAAATTCATTGTTTTTATACAAATACAACAACTTTTAAATCCCATTTGTGGGTGTACCCACCAACATATTGAAAGTAAACAAGCCAATCTAAAAGCATATCAGCTAAGTGATTATTATTATAATTTGTTTTTGTTACCCCCAACCAAAGGGATCAATTCGGTCATAAAGGCATTAATTTAAAGCTGGTAGATTTAAAAAAAAGATTTTTTTTTCATCGTTTTTAAACCCCACAAAGTAAAATAATTAATTTTAAATTTGACCACAAGCATAGGTCAACGCAAAATGTCAATGTTTGGTTTATTTTTCAAGCAAAAAATTTGTAAGTTTTTTATTGTTTTCGGGTTACGCGGTGAAATTTATTTACTTCTGGGGTATACCCCAAAGTTAAGGCATTTACAAGCTTAAATATAAAATCAAGTATAAAGTATCTTAAATTACCCTTTAGACCCCGCCCTGCGTTTTGGGGAGTTTTAGAAGACCCCTTACGATCAAAATTTAATATTTTTCACTTTAACAGTGGTTTTCTTGGTCGCCCCCGGTGGTTACACCACTAAAAACCATGAGGGTAAAAGTGGAAATCAAAATTTAATACATCAAAGTACCTAAACCACCCTCGACCTTCTGGTCCCGTTGTAGGGGAAAGGGTTTTGGAAATTTCATTTTTGTAAATCGACGATAGATTTTTTCGGGGGTACTTTAGTATCCCTGGTGGGACACCCCTCAAAAACCATTTTACTTACAAGCAAAACTTAACTAATATTAAGTACCTAAAACCACCCTCTACCTTCCCCCCTGCGTAGGGCAGGTTTACAAAGACCCCCTTTTCAAAAGAAATGTATTATTTTTTTTTTTAAAGTAAGTATTCTGGTACCCCCCGGTGGGTACACCCCCAAAAACCCGGGCGAAAACAAGTCAAAAGCATATATAGAAGTACCTTAAACCACCCTTTTGCCCTTTGGCCCTAGGTGTGTGGCAGGTTTTGGAAAGTCCATTTACGATAGAAATTTAAAATTCTTTTTTTTTTTGGTAGGTATTTGGTCATCCCTTTGGGAACACCCACCCAAAACCTGATATCTTTTCAAAAAAAACTCAATTTAAATATTTTAAGGGCGTTTTAAACCCCCCCCTAAGACCTTCCGCTCTGCGTAGGGGGAGGATTGTGTAGGCCCGATTACCACCCCATTTTTTTTTTTTTTTTTTTTCAGTGGGACTTTGGCACCCTGGGGGTCACCCACCAAAAACCCTGATGGTAACAGCGGAAATCGAAAGTCAATATATAAAAGTACCTAAAACCCCCTTGACCTCGCCTTGCGTAGGGGGGGGTTTTTGAAGACCCCATTACCACCGAAAAAAAAATTATTTTTTAATTTTTTCGTGGGACTTTGTCACCCCTGGTGGTACACCCCCCAAAAAAGTGATGTATTACAAACGGAAATCGAAAGTCAATATAAGAAAGTACCCAAAACCACCCTTAGACCTTCCGCCCTGCATAGGGGGAGGTTTGTGGTGGGCCCCTTACCCCGAAAAGATATTTTTATTTTTACAGGGGGATTTGGGACCCTGGGGGTAACCCACCAAAAAAACCCTGATGGCAACAAGCGGAAACCCCAAAGTCAATATATAAAAAAAACCTTAAACCACCCCAGACCCCCGCCCCGGGGGGTATACCTACAGTTGGGTCAAAGTCCCAAACTTTGTCTCTTCCGAATTGTTGTCGTGCTTTAAAGTAAAGTGATTGTAGTGACGGGTGAGTGATGGGAGTGAAGTGAGGAGGAGTGAAGTGAGTGATGAGTGAGTGAGTGAGTGATGGGGGTTGAGTGAGTTTGCCCCCGAACGGCCGAACCGCTGACCAGATTGCGCAAAAAATTTTAAAAGCAACCGGGATTATCTAGGGTGCAGTTAATTTCAGCAAAATCCGTTTCGATTCAAACGTACAACTGTACAAAAAAATAATAATTTGAACTTAAGAGCCCCTATCTTTGGGAATATTTTTTGGTTGGCGAAAAAAACGAGTTGGAACGCAGTAAGAGGGGGGAACATTTATGACTGGGGTAGGGGCGCCGTGTTGTTTTGTTTGACATTGTAATTTTTTTGCCTGCTCTGGGGTTGGAGTATTAAACAATGGGTTACGTGACAACAGTGAATCTTATAAAAATTGCAATATAAAAATAAAATACCTTTCATAAAAAGTTGATAAAAGTAGTTTTTTAAAAATTTGAAGGGCAAAAACGGACTTCATGGGCAGTTTTTAAGCCATATCATTAGACCCAAATTTAAAAACTTAAAAACCCGACTCCAGAGCCCATTTTTTTAATTCAAATTTTTTAAACACACAGTGATCTACGTTTTTTTAATAGATTATATTATTTTTTCGCTAATGATTGTACGATACAATTTTTTTATTGGGGTTGGGTAAACTTTTCAAGAAATACATCAATGATCCCAAGTGGATCCACCTTTCAGTTTTAGACAAAACCGTAGTGCGACCACAAAAAAGGTTGCAGAGCTTGTTTGGGCGGCATACTAAGTTTTTTTTCCCATCTGAGGGCGGAGTATGAATGGATGAGTATAACAAAGGGTAAAATTTACACGTGCTTTGAAAAATTTTCATTAGTTTCTTATTTATTTGTTACAAAAGGAATTACGATGTAAAGCTATTTTATACCCCTTGGCAGTAGGGCCCAAGCTGTGGTGAATGAATAAAAATATCCATGCATGACATAAATATTAATAAATTTTGATAACTCGGTTCTTTTTTGAAAAGATTTACGCAAATCTGCTTGTCAGGGGTTTTTGCCGCCAAAATAGTCATTTCAAAAAAATACAAAATTAAGAAGACTGTGACAACCTCTCTTCATGGGCGATTTTGTTTTGGGGCAAATAATACTAATAAAAATATATTCCAAATTTTTACGCATTTTGTGTTTTTTTTGAAATAATCAGTAATAATTAATAAAATAATCAGAAATTATAAATATACAAATAATATACAAATAATATACAAAAAAGGCAAACAATTTTTTTTAAGTCTTATACAATTGTATTTATTTAGATATTTTAACAGTGTTTTATTTATCTACATATTAAAACAGTCTTGGGGTTTGGGGACGCTACTTGCCTTGGTAAAAGTAGCGCTATTTTTCCGCTACATGTTCGTGATGGACGTGCGTGCGCGTAGGCCTACTTGATTTCACGACCTTTACTTAGCTCGATTTAAAACAGATTCGGACGTAACAAATCGAAAAAAAACACGTCGTTTTGTTGCACAAACACTAATTTTCTTCACGATGTACTCACTAGGAGGCCAGGAACAACCTAATCCTTGTGAACAAAGCATTTCATTCTGAGACTGAATATAGACGGAAGAATGCAGCAAGCTTGTTAGGGTCAGGTCAGTATTAAAACACTGAACAATAACGAGCGAGCTAACCGTATTGTCCACGGAGATAGACGATCATAATATTGCATTTGTGCAATAGTCGATTCCGCGTAATAATTACGTCGATTACTAATCATAATAGTAGGCCTATTGTCGTCAATAACTGGCATGTCATTGTTGTAATTTCTTCGTAAATTTTATTGGTAAACACCTTACTAAAAACAATTTTGTTTTATTAAATTAAGTTTTTGGCGGATGATGCACATTACGAACTCTCGATGAGTCACATCGCAGGTGAAACACTTGACATAGTGAGAGAGATGGTGGGGGGGGGGGGGGGGGGAGCGGGCGAGTGAGCGAGAGAAAACGAACGATGTGTGTGTAGGCAGTTGGGCACTCGCAGTTCATACTCAGAATGTTCAAGCCGCGGACAAAAATAGATACTTTGCAGTGCCGACTTTTGAGTTTTCAAGGGGGGGGAGGGGGGGGGGGGCGTAAATGTCACGCTACTTTTCTCGCTACAACTACACAAATTGTAGCTTGCTATCGCTACATAATGCTTTGTAAATAAAATTGGACGCTACAATTGCTCCGCTACAGACAAAAGTAGCATGCTAGGCCTATAAGTATCGCGCTTCTTCCCAAGACTGCATATTATACAATTGTTTTACTTTCTATTAAAAAAATAAAAAATAGCAACAGTGCTTCACTAGTGTCAATGACATGCTATAACATGACCCCATTTATTAGACATCATTATTAGGATAAAAGCAAAATTGCAAGGAACACATTTATTTTAAACACAACACTTGTACAATGTTCTGCCACAAAAAATTCAAGAAATTCGTAACTTTGAACATTTTACAACTCCTATCCAACGCTATGTGTCAAAATGGTTTTGTATTATATTTTTAAACTATGTTAGGCCCTGAATAAGATATGTTTATTTTGTAAGAATGTGTAGTGTTTTAGCAACTTCGTGAAAAATATACAAATATTGAGTAATAAACATGAATAAAGGTGGTACAGAATGTACGTCGCTGTAAGTATGGGGTATGAAATAAATAAAACATCACTCACATGATCAAGCTTGCAGACTCCCATTATCATGTTCACGTATACGGCGATTGTTCCCTTTCTTTGTAGTGGAGTCTGTGAGCCCTCGTGAAGTAACAATCGTGCAAATCGTGATTAAAGCGTAAAAAATTTTAAATTTTACTAAATTTTGCCCACGATCCCCCCAAAATTTTTGGCCCCCCCCAAGTCCGATCTCTTCAACTTTAATAGTTTAAATTAATTAATTTTATCAATTGAAATGAAATTTAAAAATTCAAAAATGGAATGAAAGGTCAATTTTGGAAATCAAAAAAAAAGCTGGTGTCAAGAGAAAAACAAAAATATAAAAAATTAAAATCAAGTGATTATTACTAACTAAGATTGATTTTAAATTTAAATTAATAATTTAAATTTAAATTAATGTTTAATTTTTTTAAAAAAAATACACAAAGGATGGGTTATATGCGCATTAAATGACATTTGTAAGTCACCAAACCCCCTAAAAAATCTTATGGCCCCCAATAAAAAAATCTTGTTACCTTCATTGCAATTAAATTAATTGATTGATAAATTAATTAAAAAAACACATGCATTTTTAAAATTTCAAAAAACCGGGGTCATGTTTAGAAATCAAGAAAAAGCTGATTTTTTAAAGAAAAACTTAAATTTTTAAACAAAAAACACTAAAGATTTATTTACTTAGATATGACCCTAATTTAATTAATTAATTAATTAATTCTTCATTAAATTAAAAAAAAAAAAAAACTTTGGTCGTCAATGCGTATTAAATGACATTTGGGAAGCATCCACACAAAAAGTTTAGGGCCCCAATACAAACTCTGAAAATTTCTTGCAATTAAATTTAATTGATGAAATTACATTGCAATATGCATCCCAAATTTTAAAATTTGGATGAAACGGTCGTGTTTAGTACCAAAAAAAAGCTGTTTTTAAAGGTTTAATAGTAGTCTTTTTGTATCAAATAGAGGTTGATAATGTGATAAATTTTTCAAAATAAATATAACACCTTGGGTTTTTTTAAAAAACATATTTGAAATAGTAAACAATTACGTTTATTACTGTTCAGCGAAAAGCTGCACCCCCGACATTTTCTTAAAAGGGATCTTCTGTGGGAGGGGTTTTTGCAAGTGTACCATTTTTTTCCGACTAAAAAAATACTTTGCTTTCGTTTACTTTTAATAGGGACCTTTTTTAAAAAAAAAAAAAAAAAAAAAATTGATGACCTTAAACTTTCCCAGCAACAGAAAACGTTCATCACAAATATTAATCGGAGAACCCGACAGGGGGGCAAAACACGGACATTTGCAAAATTTTTTCCAAAAACCTCCATTGCTTTTTTTTGTCCATGTCCCGAAAAATGACGACATTGTGCCGCAGCCTGTAAAGTGTAAACGCATGCAAAATGAATTTCCTGAAATTTTCTCGTTTCCCAAAAAGCAAGAAACCCCTCATGCAAGGTAAAACCTCTTCTTTTTTTTCCAACGCCAATTGTCCCACATTTTCTTCCCATTCAAAATTTTTTTTTTTTTATTTGGAAAAAGGACACGTCAACCGTTAGGTCATAATGCACCACTCTAACCTAGGGGGGGGGGGGGGGGGAGGGGGGGCCCAGGCGGGCCAGAACCAGCCCGGGGAAGGGGGGGAGGGGGGGTTTCTCACGTCGCGGTCGTCATTGTATCCGTCATCGTTCGTGGTGTCATTGTTGTCATGTCGCGAGGGGCGCAAGGGAAGGGGGGAATGAAAAAATGCAAAATAATAAAAAAATAAATAATAAAAACTTTTATTTTGTTACCCCACTCAGTTATATAATGATTTTCGGGGGGGGACTTTAAATCGAACGACCCCCCACCCTAACGTAAGTTTCAAAGCGGAGAATAAATTTTGTTTTCATGTAAAATAAAGAAGTTAGAGGTCAAAAACTCTGACCGATTGAAAAAGAAAAGCCTAAAAAACAATAGAGTCTCTTTGGGGGAAAACTTCTTTGATCCCCAACTTTTTTCCAGATGTTTTTCTTTTAGATTTTTTTTCTAGAAATAGGCTTGTAAAATGACACCCGACGCTCCCCAAAACGTTCCGACGTTGAATTTTTTGTGCTTCGCCAATTCCAGTGAAAAACTTTGGAGTCTCAGCATCAGAATCCACACACGTTTTCTTATCAAGGAAAATACATTAGGTATCTGCTCTTCAAAGGATTGCCATTTTCATCAAAATCCACCAATTCAAAACTTTGTTTAAAAACGACTTTAAATGCAGTGTAGGCCTACGTGCAATTCGAAGTGTTCAAGATTCTTCTACTTGGGCGGAAACCATCCATTTTAATAGTGCTTCTGGGTTTTCATTTAGTCCCCAAGCCCAGCATCAGATTTAATTATTTTTTTATTTTTTTGTTTTCATTGTCGTAGGATTGAGGAGAAAGGTTGTTGCTTCTCCGAGAGGTAAAGTTTACCAAGTTCAAATCCCCCCTTTCCTATCAATGGGGTTTGGTTGGAAGCTCCAAGGGTTTACAAAATCGGGCAACCACCTGGTAGTGTTGGTCCCAGGCCCAAAAATCCCGGGGAAAATTAGATTCAAATTTCTCATACTGTGGGATGTTTTTGTATTTGGGAAACTTTTAATAAGCATTAGCAGCAAAGTTTTAAAACCAGACCGTGTCCCCTTTGGAACGTAACAACGACTTATTTTTCCTGTAATTTCCCCTATCAGCCAGCGACAATTTGGAAATGTTTTCCCCCCAAGCTCCACCATTAAAATATTAAAGAGCTACAACTAACTTTATGGGCAAACGAAGCTCTTTTGACTATTTTTTCCGGGGTATGATTTTATCACCTCTGCCCGAAGTTTTGATTCCAGCTGCAAAAAGAACTCAATCCACCCCTCCCCTTTTAACCCCAAACACCCGGGGAAAAGTTAAAAGTGGTCTTTTCAATTTTATAGCGCCCCCCCCCAACCCCCCCCCCATCTCGCCACTACTTTTTATTAAAATTTTTTTTTTAATTTATTTGCCATAATAGCTTTCATTTTCACAGGCAAATCAGCTATCACACCCAAACATTTGGGCCGGATTAAAACTTTTTTACACCCTTTTTCCTTTTTTACAATGAGCATCGGGGAAAACCTTGGGGTGGTTTGCAATGTGCACTTTTGTGATTGAACTCTCTTGTGTTGTGAGACACATTTATGGAAGGTTTTTAAAAATATTTTTAAAATGGGCCTAGTATTTTCTCCTTTGTCAAATAAAATTTTTTGTAAGCCTAGGGGGTTTTTATAATTTTTTATCAGTCAAGGATACTAATAAGATAGTTAACCTACGCTAGCCCCCACAAATTTTTTTGGGAACTTTCCGTATATTTGTTTCATACTAAAAAAAAAATCAGCTTTACACAACGTTTTAATCTTTTTTTGAATACAAAAAGTTTTTTTTTGTTTTTTAGAAAATAATTAGCCCCATGAGATTTTGGGTTTAATTTTAATTGATAGGTCAGTCATTTAAATTTATCAAAATGCCACCTTTAATTTTTTTAATTTCGTAATTTTTTCAATTCCGATAAAAAATTAATTAAATACATGTCCAAATGAATTAAAAATAATAAGTGAGATTGCCAACAAATAAATTGTGACATTATGGTTGTTTTTCTAAAAAAAAAAAACAGCTTTTATTTGACACTAAACATGACTGCTTCCTCTAAATTTTAAATTGTCATGCATATTGCAGTGTAATTTATTTCTTATTAATTTAATTGCAATGAAAGTAACAGACACTTGTTTTGGGGCCATAAGACTTTGTGTGTGGATGACTTCCAAATGTCATTTAATACGCATGTGCCGATCAAATCGTGTTTTTTTTAAATTTAATGAAGAATTAATTAATTAATTAAATTAAGGTCATATCTAAGTAAATAATAATCATTTTGTGTTATGTGTTAAATTTAAGTTTTTCTTTAAAAATCAGCTTTTATTTGATACTAAACATGACCGCTTTCTCTAAATTTTAAATATGCATGTGTATTGTAATGTAATTTATCAATCTAATTAATTTAATTGCAATGAAAGTAACAGAGATTTGTATTGGGGCCATAAGATTTTGTGTGTTGGTGACTACCAAATGTCATTTAATGCGCATGTACCGATCATATTGTGTATTTTTTTAAATTTAATTAAGCATTAATTAATTAATTAAATTAAGGTCATATCTTAGTAAGTAATAATCACAATGATTTAAGTGTTTTATTTTTGTTTTTCTCTTGACACAAGCTTTTATTTGATTCCAAACTTGACCATTTCATTCCATTTTTGTAATTTTAATTGCATTTCAATTGATAAAATTAATTAATTTAATAGCTATTAAAGTTAAAAAGATCGGACTTGGGGCCATAAATTTTTGGGTTTATCGTGGTCATATTAGTAAATTTGGAAATTTTCACGCTTTAATCACGATTTGCACGATTGTTAGGCTTACAGACCCCACTATTGCTCGCGCTTGCACTGCTGTAGTTGGGCATTGCGGCCAAGTCGGACTGGGCGCATGTAAATGTAAATTGTAAAAAAAAATGAAAAAAAATATGTAATATCATAAGTAGATATGTCTGCGACCTGCGTCAAACTTCGTTGGTCAATTCCCTCCAAGTCTATGTGCACACGCCAAAGTGTTTTTCGTACGTTGGGGGACGTTTAGCACGGTAACGTTTTACTCAATACTATTTATTATAATGGTTATTGTTTATTACTGATAGGCCTATACTTTTGTCTCGCCGAATTCCATGATTTTTTAAATCAGTTTGCGCCTTACATTTTTTACCTTGAAGGGTATGTCGGATTCTTTACGTTCCCTCTTTTCTTTGTCCTTGTCCTGCTGTGTGTCGTCCTTAGAGTTGCCTTGTAGTTCTTTCTTTTTTCCTCCATCAACGTGGTCCCCAGTAATTTTTTCACTGTTAATCATTCCCTCCTTGTTTCGCTGTATCCGTTCTTGTTCCTTATTTGCTTTGATTTTTTTCTTCTCAGCCTGATCTTCTTGTGCTGTAATGATATATTCTGGATTTCTGATTGGCATAGATCGTCGATGTCGCGGATCAACCAACTCGGGCAGTATGCAGTCTAAATAAAACTGCTTCAACTTTCTCTCCATATCATTTTTCCAAAATGCATCATCCCTCTCGATGCGTTCAATTTTTATTCCATTTGGTGTCCACACAGCGAAAAGACAGAATGACCGCTGTGTTATTGGAGTTGGCCTTGTACCTGATAATAATACACATTGTTTTTATCAATTCCAATTATTTCAGTATTTTCTTTGTTTGTGGACCAGAACTTAATTTTTCGAGCTTTGATGCCTTCGTCAGGTGTTAGGTGCACGCACGAAAATGGGCATTTGACTTCTACTAATCCGTCATCTTCCACTAAACCGTCTGGAGTTGCGCCCAAGTACGGTATGTGTTCGTCAACGAACATCCCACATTTTTTTATTGACACGCCTTCCGTATTTTCAATTGCCTTTATGGCATTTCTCTCGTTTTCCCTACCGTACTTCAGAGATGCCGAATCAAATTCTGTGTACAACAGTTGCTTTACCATAGATCGACAACCGGTAAAGGGGCGACGATTTTTGTTACAAATAACTCCAAAGTTTGACGCAGTTAAAAGTTTTCGCCGCTCTTCCTTCCATTTTGCACTCTTACTTTGATGGAGGGTCTCTCTTTCCAATTCACGCCTTTCTTCATCAGTACGTTCAAGTTTTTCTAGGAACTCTTGTTTTTTTCTTCTCAAACAACTCAGATGAAATGTCCGGTTGTTGAGCATTTGGTCCATAGTCTTTATGGGCGTGTAATGGTACAGTTGTTCTATTTTTTTCGTACGGTTTATTTTGTTTGTTTTTTTTATCACGGGCATTTTTTCTCACTCGTCTTAGCTCAACAGATTTAGTGAAATTACCGGGACTTACACCATACATTGTTCGGTGAAGATTTGAGAGGGGAGTTCTAGTGTTGTGAGAAACAACTGCTCCGGAGTTTCGAGCGCTATATGAGCGACCCAATGCATAGTTCACTCTTTTCCCACCGATGAATTTCGCCACAATCGAGTTGAACTGTTCAGCTACGTTGTTGTCGACATCGAATAGTAAGCTTCTAGCATGGTCTGCAATATAATTAATAGCGACCATAATCAAATTGAGAAACCCAGTATTTTCAATAACTACTATCATGTTTGTTTCATTTTCCTTAGGCCCTTTGCAGTAATATGTGGCACAGTTTTTATGACAGCCAAAGGTGTGATATGGTCCATTCAAAATGTCTTGGCGTAGACTGTTGGTTTTTTCATTTTCAGTTACTTCTTCATTCTTTCTGTATTTGACAGCTTCGGTAATGTTGGTTCGTAGTTTGAGGAGTTTACCTCCGAGCTCTTTTCTATTAGAGATTTCATTCTTTGTGTTGGTAATCACATCTTTTAGTTTGTTACAAAGGTTGCGGAGCAAATGATTTCTACATTCGATTTTTTCAACTGTGTGGTCGATGTATGGTCTTGATTCTGCTATTTTTTTATAGACGCTGCTATCGCCATCCGCAATGAAGCTACCGTACTTGATGTTATACATTTCCAAGCTTGCCTTGAAGCCTTCTACAATAATATCTGACTCCATCGCAGTAGAGCTGCTGTTCCAGTTCTTGTAGCACCGATGAGTTTTCTTTGGTAATTCAGGATTGGCATCAGATCGAGCACAAAATGTACAATATTTATTGCGCACCCCTATAAAGAGAGCCTTCCCAGTTCTGTAGCCAACTATAGCGGCCACTCCAGACAGCGAGCTATAGTTGACCCTGTAGGACCTCTTACACCAACTTCCATCGGTCACTACAATAATGATGGCATATCCATATGCATCGACGGAACCAAGTGCCACCGCAAGTCTGAACTCTTCTTCAGCTGCTTGGGCCATTGCCTTCAGTGCAGTCTCCTCCCACCCATCTGCTACTTTATCATGGTATTTAGCATAAGTGTTAGGACCCATTGCTGGCACATTCATAGCAGCGGTCAGTTCCTCGAGCTGATATAGGCCAATGCCAATACTGGTTGCTCCAGATACAGCAGCTGTGTTTATGTCCATATTTTCACGCAATGGGTCGTCCGTATAAACTGTCTCAACCGAATTACACATGTGACACTTGAACTTCAATATTGAGACGAAACCACGTCGCATTTCACTCACAAGTGCCATGTCACTGAAAGTACAGCCAATGGTGCTATGCGTGTCCAACCTTTTTATCTCCCCAAGCATGTAGTGCATATCAACTATACGACGGCCGAGAATATTAAAACCTGTGGGTTCTTTTGTAGAGGAGGATGATTCTAGAGGTGGGAGCTCATCGTGAACTTCAAGTTCTTCAACTGTGACCGGCGACGTCAGTTCGCTCTCTGTTTCGACTGTGCTGTCGATATCAGGTTGGTTCTCAATTTGCGGTGGTCGAGATTTTTGTGACGTTTCACTATGGTTTCTAGGACCACTCACACGGTTATTTTTTACTTTATCTTGGGCTCTCCACCGAGACATATTATGTCCTTTATTTTTCTTCCGACGCGCACTTAGATTTAAATGACCCGTTTTCTTTTTACTATGACGAGCCATTTTGCCAACTCACTTGGCTATACACTGCCCCAGTGGTAACGTGATCCTAGCTCCATTGTTCTTTACACTGACACTAACAAGTAACACCATTGTTTATTGTTTATATCTACACAACGTATCCGTAATGTCCCGTTTTATTCCGGCTACGACGAGCCATTTCAATATATTCCAACACGACATGACGTACACTAACGTATTGTTTTGTACAATAACACAATAAGCATAAACACCAACAACATTGTTTCTATCCGCACAACGCACTAACACCACATTATGCTATTTTATATTTTCACAACATACACTTTAGCTCCATTGGTGTAGGACTAAATTTCGATCTTCATCTGACAAGTGCCAAGATAATACTGAAGAGGAACGAGTGATACAAAAACTGGGTTGTTTTTTCCAGTAACTGTGAGGGCGATGTGGTTCTCCTTTGACATATTTCTAGGAAATGTACCTTCTCGACCTTTGTTTCAATACAAGAAATTCCTTTGAAAAGGATGATTTTTCAAAAGAAAAACAAAACAGTAGCCTTTGCTATCCAGTGATATTGATGTGGTACAAAATGTGCCAGTGAATTGTTTGTGGTAAACTTGAAGAAAATCTATCAGATGTTCACACAGCAATATTAATTAAATTCAATCCAGAAATTAAAAAAAAACATCTTAGCCCAGACCGATTGTGCCGATTGTGCCAAACCCAATATGTAATATCGTTTACTGCTAATAACTATTTTCTGATTTTCGACATGCACCAACAGCTGAAAAATTTCCTTGAGAGTGGCGAAATCAACAGATAATTGGTTAGATTCCGCTGTTAAAATATGGAGTCGTCTCAGACATTTTTAACTCTCACATTTATGGAGCCCTAAAGGTATCATTTAATTAAATGAACAATAACTTGAACTTCACATACAACTTTAACACCGATGGCACTCCTGTATTCATATCTTCTAAATTTAGTATGTGGCCAATTCAATATTTTATAAATGAACATCCAGCGAAATAACGATTTAAAAATGTGTAGGTGGCATGTGGTTTAACAATTCTGAGCCAAAAATGAACATTTTTTTAACCTTTTTTACAACAAGCAAAATGGTTGCTTAAACATGGCATTCGTTGGAAGCTGGCCGGGGAAATTACACACTCCATTTTTGTACCATTCTGTTGTTCAGTCGACTCCGTTGCTAGACCGCTCATCCAACGCCAATTTAACGGAATATTTGCGTAATACGATCGGCACAGCAAAAACAAAATCATAAAAATTTACACGTAGAGATCGCAGACATATAGTCCCCACCAACAGATTAATGTTATGCAAAACAAGATGGTCAGAAAAATATAAATGCATCCGAATATATCTGATAGTTCTTAGTAATGGTACTCCGGAGCCCTTGAATTACTGACCGCCACGCTCCTAGTCAAGGTAGGCAGCCTGCTACATCTACATTCTTATCCATTGTTTATTATTATACCGAAATATTCAGCCATGCATGACCCAGTAGCCAACAACCTGCAAGGGGTCGACGTTGATCTAATGGCGGCCCAGAAACATATTTCAGGATAAAAATAACAATTAAAATTAATTGCTCCAAGCTGGATGAGTATTTTAAAAGTATAATGAGTAACAACATCTTTAGATGTACTAATCAAAATGACTAGATTATCTGGATCTCAAATTCACCACGCTAATATCGCTACCATACCAAGAGTAGTAATCGTAATATTCAAAATATGTTAACAGAGCCAAGGACTTTGAGGACTTCTTCTCTCTCTCGAGGGCTGTGCGTGAGCTACTTGGCGACGTCTTTGCACTTGATCAACAACAACGCGTTGGTGAATTCAACTTCACTCTCAGGCGCATCGTCTGAGGTGGAGGAGACAATAGGTTTCACCCTCAGATGCACCAATTGTTTCAGATCAACTCCGAGATCAGCTTCACTGAGCAGCACCACAGAATAGGGAGTAAACAAAACTATCCTGTCTGGACAGAACAGACATTCTCCTGAAACTAACACATTGAACAGAACGAGGCTCTCATCCCACACTGAACAGAACCTGACACTCTCCAAACATCAATCCCTCAAGCTGTACAGACAGAACAGACTAAAACCAACACTTCCCTGACAAGCAGTACAGAATAAAGAGCAAACAAACCTCCCAGCCTGGACAGAACAGACAATCTTTCGAAATTCACAAATATTAAAGAGATGCGACTGCGAGAATGTAACAGCAAAGACTTGGTAAACAACACATTCAGCAGTGACAGAAGCTAACTCCGTGTACTGTGGAGGCTCGACACGAACAGACCGTAGAGCGTAGACAAAACACGTTCGCCTGCAACAAGAACGACAGACCGACTGCGGGCTGCGGCTGTGTGTGAGTGAAGGAGGTAGTCAAAAGGTGCGGGGCGGCGAGGTCATATCGATGCTGTACGTAAAGTGCATTGAAACTTCTAAATTGTGTTGATGGCAATAGCACATGAACTCTGAGAGGTGTAATTTATTGCTTGTAAGTGATATTTCTATACATGCAGTGAGGTTCATCGAGACAATACTGGAGAGTCGCAGATATTGCCTTATCTATGGATTTAATGTTATTCTAGACTGTAAAACGGAGCAACGAGCATCGCCATTCCCTTTAACTTCACAAAGCTGGCCCATAGGCCAAGAAGGTTGTCATAGGGGACAAATTGGCTATGTGCCTTCCCCCAAACTCAAACACATATGTCGGCCACTAGGCGTGGCTTTCTTCAGGCCGATGATAGAAACCTGGTCGAGTTATCAGTGCCCATAAGATTTCTTTTGGTTGACATATTTAAAATGTTAGCTAAATTACGTGAAAATAGCTCTACATTGTGCAAGAAAATAGAAAATATTTTCAAGTGTTTTGGAATCTTCAGATAAAATTTTATTGAGTGTAGATTTTAATTTAACTTTTTCCTTTTACTGTTGTACTTTGTGCAGGATAGTAAAACACAATAAGTATTTAAAACTACACCACACATCACATAAGTCTTCACCTCTTGGAAGATATTCAAGGATAAGAATAAGATATGTTTGACCGATTCTCAGACGTGACAAACAAGTTTTTCAATCTACTAAAAGAGCGGCGAAAAGATCCGTGCGCCCGAAAATATTCCGATTTTTGAGTTAGGAAGAAATACTTAAGGATGTCATAACCAGTTTTTAAAAGATCCTTTGCTGAGGTTGTTTTAGGGCGCTTCAACAGCTAAGATTATTCGCGCCTCCAAGATAAAACAATTTCTATTAGTGTGAGTTACTACTTACTAACATGTATACTTTTTTCCAAGGGGTGGGGCGTAAGGTTTGACGCGGGGGGAGAAGGGGTGGACAGGCCTGTGCTGGTCATAACCACGATTCCAGAGCTGCAAGCCCCTGTAGTTATGTTTGTGTTTACCTGCACAATGAAGTTATAGGCCCGATCTTGTTACAAGGAAACAACATGTGCAAACCTTGTGGGCTGTTTCAGATCTAAGATGCCGCCCCTCCGACAGCTCGAAACCTAAAGACTTGGCAACGCTCAAAATCGCCACGAAGGTGTTCGATTCGTGTGTCGACATCGAGGTGTCGGCGCCGAATCAAGCAGATCCATGGACTTACTTGCATGACAAAAGGCGAGAAATTCAACAGTTTCTGCGGGGCTATATTCCGCAGCATTGTTATTATACGTAATTGAAGTTCTGAAGCAGTATTCGTGCTCATGACTCAAAAGACAAGAGCCGGATATGCCCAGGTGTTTCAACATCTTCAAGAAACCAACCCAACTATAAATATCAAGTCAGTAATGTGTGACTTTGAAACCGGCTTACGACCTCTCGGCTCTCGACCAAGCCATCTCAGTCCAACTCGCAACCTTCTCGTGGTTTGGCCCGTGATTAGGGAGTTTTTCTCCCTGAAACTAATGGCGAGCTCTGGGTCGTCGTCGGGGAACTTTCCCCTTCCCTTTGACTACCTCCCCAACGTTGACGACAATGACAACACGGACGGATAATGACGCAGACGGAGACGACCACGACGTGGGGGAACCCCTGCCCTCCCCATACGCTTGTGGCTGGTTCTGACCAGCACAGGCCCACCGCGTCATCCCTCACGTCCCTCCCTTCGTCTCGATTAGCCAAGTTGCATTAATATGAGACGTTAAGCAATATCCAATCAAAAACCAAGAATTCCCAGCAGCCAGGATACTATGGTGTTGGTTTCATTGTTGTAAGGTACGAGTGAGATAGATGTAAATATTACAAGGAAAATGCTTTAGTCTCGCCGCGTTGATGGATAAGGTTTTTTATAAGTTTTTTGTTTGCGTAGGACCACTTTTCCTTTGCAAGTGCTTTTTGAATGCATTGCAGGTGATTGTTGTTCAAGTTTCTATTGTTACTTGTTAATTGTTAATATAAACCTAAAAAAACTCACATTTAAACCTTTACTCTATGGATTCTGGCTAACTTTTTCAACTTTTTCTTTCATAAAGCAATACATAACCATTACCTAGCATATAAAATATGAACATTGTAGCCCCACCCGTTTGGTCAGAATCGGCCCAAATGTCACGAAAATATCGCACTTTAAATCGAAAAAAATCGTGAAAGATATTCATGAGAAATATTTATTCGATTGTACCCAAAAACAATACAGGGTGGCGAGACTCGACGGTACTCAACTTCCGCGTGGTTTTAAATAATCGGATTCCGTCCGTAAAGAAACAATTCCCACATTTGGTAGACTCGAGTTCGGAATCATTCCGTAACTTTCGTCTGTGGCAAGGATTTTACCATTATTGAGCCAATCGGAAGCTTCGTTATAAAATCTTTAGTGTCCACCGCCATGTTTATGTAAAAAGAAACTAGCCAGCCGCATATTTATAAGGCAGTGAGTTTTTGTGCAGCCGTGTTTTGGTTTTTTATCTTGTGAACGCGAACAACGTCAAATTTAAGGTACGATTGTTAATTACTATGTTTATAAATAAATAATAATGGAAACAAAGTATTGTGCAACAATAAACAACTTAATAAAGTATCAAATAAGTGTAGTGTGGAGCAACAAATCACGAAATATTTCCGGTATTTAAGCAAAATATGATTCTATGTTATCGAAATAAAAATGGAGGGTTTTGTTGTTTACGAATTTACTACTGTCGGAAGTGTTTCCGACAGCCAAATAGCAGACGGAATCGAAAGATTCGTCGAGTCTGCCGATTGTCGGAATACAGCACGGAAATCAACCAAACCACGCGGATTTGACGTAGAGTCTCACCCCCAGGTCTAAGTTCAGAGATTTCGAAGGGCCCCTCCAATTTTCATCAAGATCGGATATGCCGTTTGCCTGGTAGAGAGCGAACAAACAGACCAAAAGAAAAAAAAATTGAGCTAAATTTTTTTTGTTGTCAGTGAAATTGAAGTCTTTGCTTCGCTCATCCAATTATCCTGGTGATTAGTGATAATGAAAATAAATATTTAAAAAACAGTTGATTGTAAGAAGTATTTACGATAATTTTAGGAATATTCAAAAATAATTTGGGTATGAAACTTGTAACCAATCAAAAAGCACCCCCGTCTGTGTCATCATCCGTCTGTGTGTCATCATCGTCGGCGTCGAGGAGGAAGTCAGAGGGAAGGGAAAAGATCCCCGACGACGACCCAGAGCTCACTATTAGTTTCAGGGAGAAAAACTCCCCTAATCAAGGGACAAACCACGAGAGGGTTGCGAGTTGAAATTTGATGGCCCTATGTTTGATGGGGGTTGGGCACTTTCAATAAGTATAAGGTTGAGCTAAAACTCCAGGAATAATCGAAGGGTTTGTTCTGTGACCCGAGGTCTTTGCTTTAAAAAGTATGGTAGATAATGAACGAGATATGCTGTAAATACTGGGGATCATTTACCCTGTGGAGTTCAGCAATTGGGCCACGCCCACAGTTCCTGTTCAAAGTATGACGGCATTGTACGTATATCTGAGGATTACAAGGTTACCCTAAACCCATGTTTAGAGAGTGAGAGCTATCCTTTACCAAGGGTACAAGAACTGTTTGCCAAGTTGGGTGGGGGTAAAAGATTCTCTAAAATTGCCTTATCACAGGCTTTTAACAGTTGGAATTAAATGATTGCTCTCAAGAATTCGTAACTATTAACACTCACAGAACCTATTCCAGGCTCCCTGGACCTCCAATCAGTGAATTAGCTTCATACAACTTGATTTTAGTTGTAAACAAGAATTGTGTACATTTTACTAGGTGGCGAGATTAGCATTCATCACAATCTAGGTCGCCTGTTTTGAGGTGTATCTGTTGGCTGTCAAAACTTAATTTGCATTTCATTTGTCCCTACGAGGTATGTATATTACATTTTAATATAAATAATAAGCCGCTTTCAAAGCTTTCAAAACAACAAGATGGCGGTGAGTGGAGGTGAGCGTCTCGTAGTTGTGTGCGAATTTTGTAAATTAAATGTGGAAAAAAGGTCGCCATGCATGAAATGTGTCGACAATTGTGGCAGCTCAATTCAAGTTCAATTATAAAAGCGGAGAATCAAAAGCAAATTTTGCCACTGAAAATGAAACCACACTACCCTACAGAGAGAGCGACGGTGCCTCAAGAGGAAAGAGGAGAAGACTGGCGTGGGTCGCTGAGGTAGAGCCACCTCAAAATTCCTCTCAAGCTGAGGAGTTTCATTTACCCATACCTGATGATGGTAAGGATTACAATGGTAGTATAGAACATATATAGTGTTTTGAATTCTTCATCTACCTATTTTGCGCCATCGATGTTTCAAGATACATAATTTTATAAATGTTAGTTTAATAAGTGGGCCTATGTAGGTATTTAATTATAGGCGCAGAAGAATGAAAGACATGTCTGATTTCATGTGTAATTCAATTGTCTTTCGCGGCCGATATAGTAATTATTTTATAGAAAGCAGAGAGTTGCTATCTTGCTTAACAATTTTTTTTATTAACTTATGCCCCGAGGCTTTTTAAAATATATCAATGAATGTACATTCCTGTAATTCCAGTCACAATATGAATAAATTATATGGAATAACTAACTTGAAGCAGCCACAGCAAGCACATATATCAACATTTTGTTTGTATCATTTTTTATTTATTCTTCACATACCTGCAGGATACAATCACTCCCACAAAGAACCTTGAGCCTCGCTTTTAAATGTTCATGATAATTAGTCTCATGTTTATTATTGCAATATGCAATAATATGTTGAGCCAATCGAAGCTTCGTTATAAATCTTTAGTGTCCACCGCATGCTTATGTTAGAGAACTAGCCAGCCGACATTTATAAGGCAGTGAGTTTTTGTGCAGCGTGTTTTGTTTTTTATCTTGTGAACGCAAACAACGTCAAATTTATGTCCGATTGATAATCACTATGTTTATAAATAAATAATAATGGAAACAAGTATTGTGCAACAATAAACAACTATAAGTATCAAATAGTGTAGTGTGGAGCAATAATCACGAATATTCCGTATTTAACCGAGAGTAGTCGCGTGTGGTCTTTGGACGACTTTTTTCACAGTTGTATTTGTACAGCGCGCATGCGGGCTTGTCTAGTTCGCCTACTTCCAATAGATTTGTGAAGCCAGTGTGCAATACGCGATCAGTGTTGCAGAACTTCAACTAAGATAGAAGTCCTGTTGTTGCTTGGTCTTTTCGACGCTGCGCGACTATAAGGAGCAAAATATGCATACTCAATCACTATTATGAGACATGTATTTTGTTATGTAGGTTGAATATCTTCAACATACAGTGTGCTAATATATGTCTTGGTTACTAATAATTCGAACTACAGGGTTTTCAAAACAATGTTTATACTTTTTGTAGGTTGCAACATTCTGTGTTTCATTGATTATTGATTGATTATTTATTGATATTGATTGATAATTGATTAATATAACCTTATGCTGTCACATATATGATAAATTATCTTATTTTGGTAATCAAAACGTCATCCTAACGTTTAGCCCATAATAAATAATGCGGTCTAAAAGGACGGCGCGACTACTAACGTCACAAACAGGGTGCGATACTCTCGGTTTTAAGCAAAATATGATGCTATGTTATCGAATAAAAATGGAGGGTTTTGTTGTTTACGAATTTACTATTGTCGGAAGTGTTTCCGACAGTCAAATAGCAGACGGAATTGAAAGATTCGTTGAGTCTGCCGATTGTCGGAATACAGCACGGAAATCAACCAAACCATGCGGTTTGACGTCGAGTCTCACCCCCCAGGTCTAAGTTCAGAGATTTCGAAGGTCCCCTCCAATTTTCATCAAGATCGGATATGCCGTTCGCCTGGTAGAGAGCGAACAAACAGACCAAAAGAAAAAAAATTATGCTAAATTTTTTAGGGGTCAGTGAAATTGAGTTAGTTATTAGGGTTTAAGGGCACTCAACACTAAGGTTATCAGTGCCCGTATTCTCTTGTATAATGACATGTTATTTTTAAATCTTATTGTACAGCTGTGTTGATTTCAGGTATTTAAAAACATTGGTTATGTTCTCAGATTCATCAGATAAAATTTATTTTCAGTGAAATTGAAGTCTTTGCTTCGCTCATCCAATTATCTTGGTGATTAGTGATAATGAAAATATATATTTAAAAAACAGTTGATTGTTAGAAGTATGATAATTTTAGGAATATTCAAAGAAAATTTGGGTATGAAACTTGTAACCAATCAAAAGCACCCCGTCTGTGTCATCATCCGTCTGTGTTGTCATCGTCGTCGCCGTCGAGGAGGTAGTCAGAGGGAAGGGAAAAGTTCCCCGACGACGACCTAGAGCTCACCATTAGTTTCAGGGAGAAAAACTCCCCTAATCACGGGACAAACCACGAGAAGGTTGCGAGTTGAAATTTGATGGCCCTATGTTTGATGGGGGTTGGGCACTTTCAATAAGTATAAGGTTGAGCTAAAACTCCAGGAATAATCGAAGGGTTTGTTCTGTGACCCGAGGTCTTTGCTTTAAAAAGTATGGTAGATAATGAACGAGATATGCTGTAAATACTGGGGATCATTTACCCTGTGGAGTTCAGCAATTGGGCCACGCCCACAGTTCCTGTTCAAAGTATGACGGCATTGTACGTATATCTGAGGATTACAAGGTTACCCTAAACCCATGTTTAGAGAGTGAGAGCTATCCTTTACCAAGGGTACAAGAACTGTTTGCCAAGTTGGGTAGTAACCAAGCATCAGTAGTATAAGCACAACCAACCGAATCATCCATTCTAGAGCCATCTGTAAAGATACTTTATTACTACTACTTCACTAACTTTCCATGCACTAACAGGGACTTGTACCAAGCCTTGGCCTCACAGTAGTCAAACAGCGAGTAGGTCGGAGCTCCAACATTTCTCACTTAATTGAATTAGATATTGCTTAACGTCTCATATTTATGCAACTTGGCTAATCGAGACGATTGATTTGATTGGATATTGCTTAACGTCTCATATTTATGCAACTTGGCTAATCGAGACAAAGGGAAGACGTAAGGGATGACGCGGGGGGACAAGGGGTGGACAGGCCTGTGCTGGTCAGAACCAGCCACAAGCGTATGGGGAGGGCAGGGGTTCCCCACATCGTGGTCATCTCCGTCTGAGTCATCATCCGTCCTTGTTGTTATTGTCGTCTCCGTCGGGGAGGTAGTCAAAGGGAAGGAGAAAGTTCCCCGACGACGACCCAGAGCTCGCCATTAGTTTCAGGGAGAAAAACTCCCCTAATCACGGGCCAAACCACAAGAAGGGTGCGAGTTGGAATTTGATGGCCCACAAGAAGAATGTTGGCAAAACAAAAATATTGAAATATCCTTCTGCGACTCAGTGGTCGTCGCGTTGTGATGCCTTATTAGGCCTAGCGATAATATACAACTACTTTTGTGTTATAAAAGCATTCAGTAAAATATTGTTAACGTCAAAAAAAAGGAGATGAAAGCATGAAGTTGTAAAATTGAAAAAGAAAATGGAACACTTTCAATTTGCCATACTAATCATTATTAAAAAAATATTGGAGACATTAATTTGACATCTAAAGTGGTGCATTCAAAGGATTGTGACTTTTCACATGCAACTGATTTGCTCGACAATTCTCACAATGAACTCTTGGAATACCGCACAAAGTTTGAAGAGACAATAAAAAATGCAGTGGTTTTAGCTAAACAATGGGGAACTCAGACTTCGTTTAAAGAAACTAGAGCAAAAAAAAATATACGCCACTTCGATGAAATATGTTCTGACGATTGGGTCTCGAATGCGGAAAGATATTAGAAAATAAACGTATTTTTTGCATGCCTGGAAGTGATAACATAACAAATACGACCTGATAGGCAAGTATAAAGAAACTCAATGATATTTTTCACTTTCTTCATTCAAAAGTACTGATATATTTAACTGACTAAGATTCACATGAGAACTGTACTCATTTGATGACAACACATGGTGCTATGAGGTACCACACAAACAAAGTTTTAGACATTAGACATTAAACAGAATGATGAATGAGAACGAGGACACAGCAAAGACTTGAACAAACATCACACACAGCAGCAATAATAGCTAACTCTATGTACTGTGGAGGCCCAATGAGACCAGAACGGAGAGCGTGGACAAAACACGTCTGCATGGGACAAGAACAAAAGCCCGACTGCCAGGCGAGGATCTCATCTCTGCTGTGCTGTGTGCGTGCAGGTAGTAGCGAAAAGGTGCGGGGCGGCGAGGTCATATCGAAGCTGCACGCAAGGTGCCTTTACGTTTTTTTTTTATTGGATATTGCTTTATGTCTCATATTTATGCAACTTGGCTAATCGAGACGAAGGGAGGGACGTAAGGGATGACGCGGGGGGACAAGGGGTGGACAGGCCTGTGCTGGTCAGAACCAGCCACAAGCATATGGGGAGGGAGGGCAGGGGTTCCCCCACGTCGTGGTCGTCTCCGTCTGTGTCATCATCCGTCCGTGTTGTCTTTGTCGTCGCCGTCGGGGAGGTAGTCAACGGGAAGGGGAAAGTTCCCCGACGACGACCCAGAGCTCGCCATTAGTTTCAGGGAGTGAACATTCCTCTAATCACGGGTCAAACCACGAGAAGGTTGTAAGTTGGACTTTGATGTTAAACTGAGCACATTCAGCAGAATCAGAACTTGACTCCATGTACTGTGTAGGCCGAACATAAACAGAATAAAGAGCGGAGACAAAACACGTCCACCTGCGATAAAAACAACAGAACGAGTTCGAAGTGAGGCTACCTCCCTCAGTGGGTACTGCTGCGCTGTAGCCCGTGTAGATGGCAGTCAAAAGGTGTGGGGCGGCGAGGTCATATCGATATTGCACGCCAAGTGAATTGAAATAATTCAAAATCGTATTAATGACACACATAAAACTCCAAGATGGTTATAAAAGGCTGTGAGCGAAATTTAAATGTGTAGTGAGGTTCATCGTGACGATAGTATATTTTCGAAGACTCACCATATCAATTGACTGTCCCCCACCGAAAATAAGTTATATATTAGTATTAGTATTAGTAGTTTTAGGGTGCTCTAACGGCAAAGATTATTCGTGACGTCAAGATATTTAATTGGCTATGTATGTACGAAAAATACGGAAAAAGGGTTATATGTGTTTGTTTGTTACAAATCATTGTCATCGAAAGAATTGCCAAGGTCGATATGTAAGTGGACAGCCAAATCGGTGAAAGTTATATATGCTTAAGTTGTCATATGTAGAGGAGGTAGAAAAAGTCAAATTACCAAATCATAATCATAATCATAATCAGGAAAACGTTGCCAACGTCGACATAATGAATAGCAAGTCAACATGCTTAGTGTTTAAAAATTTCATAAAATTATTTATTTTGAAATATTTCATGAAATAATTCATGAAATATTTCAATGATCAAAAAAGTTGTAATTTGTACCGTAGTTGCCATAGTTAAATCAAACAATGACATGTAAATGGAGGCTAATTTAAGGTTGGCCTACTTTTACAGTAATGTCTACGAGTCGAAATTCTACCTACTAAATTAAAAAAAAACACATTGTGGTGGGCTATGGCATAAAAAAATTGCTTATATATTGCAAATTCAACTAGTACTTTGTGTGTCCGGAATTGAGAAGACTTGAAAGTCTGGTTCATACCGGGAGCATCCAGCATGTAATGTTAATTTCAAGTGCATACATGTTAATATTAAAATAAAAACACAGTTTGAAATTATTTGAAATATTTCATCCAAAATGGCTTGAAATATTTCACTTTGAAACATTTCAAATGAATTATTTCAATTGAAAATTTCAAACTTCGATCACTAAACATGCTTCATGGATTTTTTTTCCTTTAACGTGAACTCTCATAGTTTGTCTATCAGATTACTAAGGTTAACAAATGTGAGAAGTTTTTCACAGTTGTCATAGGATAACAGTTCTTCATATGATGGACTTAAATTCAGTTGAATTCGCAAGCCATCATACTTAGAGCAGTCAGTCAACAAATGGTGAACAGTTAGAAACTCATCACACGTGTCACACTTCGGGGCAACCTTGTCTCTGGTAAAAAGGTAAGCATGAGTCAGGTGCGTGTAGGACAGATCCTGAACCATTAATAACAGCTAGGCTTACACTTGCTCCAGGTATGCCAATCAATACTACCTGGGGTTACCCTCTAGGCCTATCCCAACATCTCTTTCTATAGGCCAGGTGCTAAGCTTAAGCCTAGATCTGTAACGGGTCGACTAGTGCTAACGGCGAT
Source organism: Sweltsa coloradensis (assembly GCA_024449915.1). Lineage (NCBI taxonomy): Eukaryota > Metazoa > Arthropoda > Insecta > Plecoptera > Chloroperlidae > Sweltsa > Sweltsa coloradensis. Next base: position 30,709 of record JAMZAV010005280.1, read on the forward strand.
ATTTTCGAGGATACAAGTAAAGAAAACGCTTTGGCCTATTGTGTGGGGGCCGATCTGCTAATGGAAAAAGGCATTGCCAAAACGTAAGGAACCATTAAAAGCAGTAGGACTAGGATCAGCCCCAAGGAGGAACAAAGAATCGAAATGTAACAAACAGGAAGTACAAGACACTACTACTAACCATTCTAATATATTTTATATTCGTAGTAGAAAGAATATAATAGTGCATGTTGGAAAGGGTACAACCACTAACCGGGAGCATGCAACACATAGGCCTACTCGTACTAAAAATATTAATGGTGGTGGTTCTGTTACCACAATATATCCTCGTGTATATAATGCATGCAACAATATTTATCAAACATAATAAACTTTCAGTAGGCATTGTAAAATTTGTCAAAACAGCGAAGCTACTAAATCGGACTGTTTATTTTCCGGTTGTAATCTCAAATTTTATCACAACACATCAACCCTCCAAACTCCTGAACTCTCCCCCGACAACCCCTACATGATACTGCTCCAAGCTATGCAAACCATGATGCTAGACTTTTTTGATTCAATCGTCGACATCCTGTACAACATAGTCCCCACCGGAAAAGTGCAAGAAAAACTAAGCGCCATCACAAACCAAGTATCCAACAAGATGATGGGGCTAAAAACCGTAATCCAAGAAACCTCCCGCGGACTTACCATAGTCCATGCGGCCAAATCACCTGTAACCGAGACGAGAAGGAACTACAACCTACGACAACCGACTCCCGCCCAAGTCATCAACCCCACCTAAACCACAAACAACATCCAACCCCCCCAAAATTCCCCCCTCCTCAACATCTGTCCCTCCCCCCACCATGCACCCACTCACCCCCAACCAACAACAGCACCAACCTCACCCCAACAATAACCCTCCCCTCATAACCCAAGACTCCCTCCTAATAACATCCATTAACATCAACAGACTCATCCACAAAAAACCAACCCTCCTCCACTACCTCCTCACTGAAAAACCCGACGTCCTTTGCATAAACGAGACCCACCTGCGGCACACTGACAAACTATGGATCAAGGAATACCAAACCTTCAGGCGAGACGCAGCCAACCCACGACGCGGCGTTCTAGTGACCCTCATCAAGAGGACTCTCGAAGCTGAACTTAGAAACCCCTACCCCCCCCCCTCATTCCATGGACGACACCTTCCAAACACTCACAACAACACTCCACCTCCCTAAGCAAGAGGATCAGGATCATCAGCCACGGGTGCATAATATAATATACAAATTCAGTGTATATTCTCCTTGCATCTCTTATCAAAACTTCGTCGCGCCAGTCAGATGTGCTTACGTAAGAACACGCACCAGATGTGCGTACACGCGCGAGTAACCACAGTGATTCCTTCAACCATTGACTCAGTTACGATCTCGAAGTGTGGGAACCTGATCTGCGACGGCCCATGTTTAAACATTTGCGCAATCCAACTTGCACGTGCGGTCATAAATCCACAATTACTGCGACACTATTGCTACTATGTGTGGGAATATACCATCCGATTTCTACTTGATAACAACAACTTGCATCACCCTGTGACATCACTATCTCTTCGAGCCGTGCAATACATCAAGCAAGTGTGCGGCTGGAATGTCTTGCACAACCCATTGTAACCCATAATAACAAAATAAAACTGCATCGACACAACTTCTCAAAACTCCCCTCTTCTGCCTCATAACCATGGCAACGGAATGACGTACAGGCAAAGTTAACCAATTAGAACACTTAACTCCGCCTACAATGCGCACAAGACATAAAAAAATCGTCAGTCTAACAAATCCTGAAAGAAGCAGGTTCAGTCTTCAAACTGCTATCTAGGCAGTAACCACGCTGGGCGAGGGTCTGGACTCTGGACTTCCGCATTTTCGGGACTCTTGGCTGTGGCCACGGGCGCTGGCACCATGGACTAGGTCAACATCCACTAGCCTACCTAAGGGCGATCTACAAATCTACTCTAAGAAACTACAACTACACAACGAATAAACGACAACGTGATATCACGGTAATACAAACTTTCTTAATAAATAATCTACGAATACGAACGTTTACAAAATGGCAGACTTAAACTATTAAAACTATTGAACATTGATAAAACTTTGAGAACGTTGAAAACTTGGAGAACTTATAAACTTTTGAGAACTTTTGATGAGAACTTTTAATATTGCTAAACGGTGAGAAATTTATATTGGTATTGTAATTGCAACTTTATTCATTCATTATAATTGTCATGATGTTTTTGGACTATACACTACTCAAAATAAAACAAAGATTACGATATTTCAAAGGGTAATCAACCTCCTTCATCAGGTTTTAATGACAGTTGAAACAAGACAACAGAATGGGCTTTAAAACAAATAAACAATGCCAACTAAACAAATCAAATTACACCAATCCACCAAAGAATCATAATAATAAATGTGGTTGTAGTTGTTGTTGTAACATAAAAGAAATTATAAAATTTACAAAACAAACAAGAAGAAGAAACATTATGGCTTATTAGTTACAAAAACTTTCCAAATTCCAGGAAAATCAATGCTAGGTGCACTTATCACATTATTACTAACAGACATCAATGCAGCCTCTTTAAGTTTACGTTTATGTGGATTGGCTTCATGAAGGATAATGGATGAGTTGGTCCAATCCACATAATGGTGATTTTCATAAACATGCTCTGCTAATCTAGAGGAACATACTTTATGCTGCGTGACGTTGTTCTTATGCTCCTTCAACCTCACCTCAAGAGGTCTCTTTGTCTCTCCAATGTACGCGGCACCACATTGACACGGTATTGAGTAAACAGCATTCTTGGACAATTCGGATTCGTTCTTGGGTTTAGTAACTGTTAATATACTTCTTAGGGTAGTAGGTGATTGAAAAACAGTACGAATCCCAAAAGGAGATAGAAGACGTCTGACTTTTTCGGACAAATTTGGATAGTAATCAAGAACTACTGTTTTCAGAATTTGTGGTGGAATAGGAGCTTGACTATTATTTTGCAACACAACAGCTGTTGAAACGGATTTCATCACTTTCTTGAACACTTCACTTGGATAACCATTTTTCACAAATGCATCATTTAGGTACGAAAGTTCTTGGTTCAACAAGATATCTGATGAACAATTCGAAGCCGCTCGGACTGCCAAACATCTCATTACACCTTTCTTAATGTGGACTGGGTGGTTTGAATCAGCCCTCACATACTGATCAGTGTGTGTCGGTTTCCTGTATACACCAGTGGTCAATCTTGTATCAACTTTAGAGATAAGTAGGTCTAAGAAAGGGAGGCTAGCGTCTTTTTCCTCTTCAATTGTGAATTTGATGTTCTGATGAAATCCATTTAAATCCTTGTGTAAACCTTGAAATTCCACCTGTGTCCCTTGATGGATACAGATTATGTCGTCTACATATCTCCTCCAAAGATCAATCTTGATGGAACTAACCTTCAGCACTTCTGTTTCAAGATGGTCCATGAATATATCCGCCATCAATGGTGAAAGGCAACTTCCCATCGCCAGGCCGTCTAGTTGTGTATAGAATTGATCTTCGTATTGGAAATAGCACGACTTCACACATATCGTTAACAATTCCATAATACTATCAACAGGTAAATTTGTTCTATTCGACAGCGAGTTATCAGAGGAGAGTTTATCTTTAACCAAAGATAAGGTGTCGTTTATAGGTACCGAAGGGAATAGGTTAACTACAACAAAACTTACCAATTTTGTGCAAGGATTTATAGGCACAGTTTTGAGGATTTCCCCTAGTTCTTTGGAGTTTTCCACTGATGATGCAATACGTCTCCCCAGGGGTTTCAAAATGTCCAATAAGAAAGATGACAAGTTGCTGAAAGGAGAACCTCTAGAACTGACTATGGGTCGAAGAGGTAATGTCACCTTATGGATTTTTGGGAGTCCATAAATATGAGGCGGCTTCGAGTAATGTGGGGTCAGATAAGTTCTCACCTTAGGATCAACATTGGAGAGACAAAGAGACCTCTTGAGGTGAGGTTGAAGGAGCATAAGAACAACGTCACGCAGCATAAAGTATGTTCCTCTAGATTAGCAGAGCATGTTTATGAAAATCACCATTATGTGGATTGGAACAACTCATCCATTATCCTTCATGAAGCCAATCCACATAAACGTAAACTTAAAGAGGCTGCATTGATGTCTGTTAGTAATAATGTGATAAGTGCACCTAGCATTGATTTTCCTGGAATTTGGAAAGTGTTTGTAACTAATAAGCCATAATGTTTCTTCTTCTTGTTTGTTTTGTAAATTTTATAATTTCTTTTATGTTACAACAACAACTACAACCACATTTATTATTATGATTCTTTGGTGGATTGGTGTAATTTGATTTGTTTAGTTGGCATTGTTTATTTGTTTTAAAGCCCATTCTGTTGTCTTGTTTCAACTGTCATTAAAAACCTGATGAAGGAGGTTGATTAACCTTTGAAATATCGTAATCTTTGTTTTATTTTGAGTAGTGTATAGTCCAAAAACATCATGATCTTAAACCAGACCTACTCTAAAATTGTTTCACCTTTGTAATATCATTATAATTGTATTTTGAAACTGTTAATTCTTTTAATTGGGTTTAAACCGTGTTGTTTCTCCCACTCAATTTTGTATTTCAGTTTCTTTTAATTTTCAACTCTCTGCTCTACGGACTGACAGCCGTGGCAACCTGGGAGTCTTTTTCATTGTAATTTGTAATTATATTTTGTATTTGTAATAAAGTGGTAATATTTCAAGACTTTTAGTTGTTGGTGCTTGACCAGGCACTAAAATTACATGGTAGAAGCTTCGAGCCCCACGACCAATTCCCAAAATGAACGGATATATCCGAGATGATACTTACAAACCAAATTTACTAAATGCCAATTAAATTAACAAATAAATTGTATTTAGAGTCTACCCTCTTATTTATTAACTAATTTTCAGTGGGCTACAGTAAACCAAAGCGACCAATGTATGTAAACTTATTTAATTCATGATAGTAGACCATTGAGATAGGTGAAAATGGGATCTTTGGTGAAACAATATGCACCTTTTAGTAGACAGCATTTTGCTACTGGTCAACAATGTACTTGTATAATTGGTTGATTGGATATTGCTTAACGTCTCATATTTATGCAACTTGGCTAATCGAGACGAAGGGAGGGACGTAAGGGGTGACGCGGGGGGACAAGGGTGGACAGGCCTGTGCTGGTCAGAACCAGCCACACGCGAATAGGGAGGGCAGGTGTTCCCCCACGTCGTGGTCGTCTCCGTCATCATCCGTCCGTGTTGTCATTGTCGTTGCCGTCGGAGAGGTAGTCAAAGGGAAGGGGCAAGTTCCCCGACGACCCAGAGCTCGCCATTAGTTTAAAATCGAGAAAAGGACTGAAGAGATAGAAAAGCAAGTTAACGAAAGTGGCACAGAAAGGGAAGAGAATGCTGAAGTTGAATTTTGATTGGATATTGCTTAACGTCTCATATTTATGCAACTATGGCTACTCGAGACGAAGGGAGGGACGTAAGGGATGACGCGGGGGGACAAGGGGTGGACAGGTCTGTGCTGGTCAGAAACAGCCACAAGCATATGGGAAGAGCAGGGGTTCCCCCACGTCGTGGTCGTCTCTGTCTGTGTCATCATCCATCCGTGTTGTCATTGTCGTCACCATCGGGGAGGTAGTCAAAGGGAAGGGGAAAGTTCCCGACGAGACCCAGAGCTCCCCCTTTATTTTTCAGGGGAAAAACTCCCCTAATCAGGGGCCAAACCCACGAGAAGGTTGCGATTTGGGAATTTGAGGCCTTTGAAGAATTTGGGGAAATGGCCTGTGAAAACAGCACAGATCCTACTAAAACAGGGGTTTTGATGTTGAGAACTACCAGAACTGTGAAAACAGTTATCCAGACCACACTCTATTTCTATGATAAAGATGTTAACTTCGTGACGGGAGAACCCCGAGAATATTTAGATAATGAGGCAGGTAGTATTTTATTTAACACTTTAACTACACATTGAAAAACGACGCAATGGATTTTTTTGGTTTGGATGGGATATTGCTTTACGCCCATTTTTATCAACTTGGCAAAAGAGACGAAGGGAGGGACGTAAGGGATACGCGGGGGAAAAAGGGGGTGGACAAAGCCTGTGCTGGTCAAAACCCAGCCCAAGCGTAGGGGGAGGCGGGGGTTCCCCCACGCGTGGTCGTCTCCGCTGTGTCACATCCGCCCCGTGTTGTCACTGAATCCCCGTCGGGGGGTATAAAAAGGGAAGGGGTTCCCCGACGACGACCTCCCAAAAGCGGCAAAGGCTGCCCTAGCTACCTATAGAATTTTGGGGCGTAACTGCGTTCTTATCAAAAATTAGTTCCTTTTCCTTTGTTTGGGTGCAGAAACTGAATATCATTTGAGAGTTGAAAAGATGACGATCTTACCTTGATACTCGATTACAATTTCACAGATTTACAAACTATTAAATATAAAAAAAAAACATTTCTGATTTTTTTTTTGATAAAATAGAACGAAAATTATAAATCTGTTACTATCTTATCTCACTTATTATGTTTGTAAAATTGGGCAAAATGGGTACATTTCCTATTTAATCGATGAATGAGCACCCGAGCTTTTTTTTGGACCTACAGTATTATTTTGCCTCAAACCTTGGATCCCCATTTTAAATTTGTTACTAATCATATGTTATTCTCTGTTGGGGTTGGATCCAATTGATTTTTTATTTCGTGAGGTAATGTAGGGAAAGTACCTAACTTGGAAGTTCCCCTTCGGGCAAAAAAAAAATTTTAAAATTTGAACAGAAAGTTTGATATAATTCAAGGAAACATCTGGGGGGAGCATTTTCGGGTATGTAATATTTTAACAACCATATATAAATATTTTTTTGGATGGTTTTCTAAAATTTTAGAAATTTACACACAGGGGAGTTTTTCCCGACCAATAAATTCGAAAAATATACTTAAAGTTTTTCCGGGCCTTCAGACCATTGGTCTTAAAACTTTTCGCCTCCAGCGGCTGGGGCGCGCCCCAGCCCCCTTTGTTTCCCGAGAATAAGACTTCGAAATTATGTGCACCCCCGCAAAATGACTCAGAGCCCCCCCTGGTCTTATAAACTTTTTTTCTTGCGTTACAGGCTTTTCGCTAACATTGACGGAGAAGGCTCGAAAGTAAAACGTGAATGGTGCCCTCCCGAAGTGAATACTCGAGTCCGCTTTTCAAGCTGAACTAGAAGAATACGCCGAATGTGACGAAGAGCGCAAACGAAATCTAAAAAACCACGATATCCCCAAAAAGTGAAGAGTGTGAACTTTTGTATTTTATTTTTTTAAAGCGGAAGTAAACTATGCATCATTTTTTTTTGGGAAAAAGTGATTATTTTTGTTCGATTGTATGACGACAAAAATTTGAGAAAATTTTGTATTTTAAATTTCTAAATGAATTGCGAATAATTTCATTTTGCCATGCACAAACTTTTTATGTGATTATTTTAATTATGTTCAGACGAAAAAATTAGAGAATATGCATTTTTTTACTAGAAAAATTTTGAAAACTTTCTTATAGCCTAGCCAACATAATCTTTTAGTTATTTTTTTGTTTTTTAGTATACGACAAATTTGAGAATTATGCTATTTTTTTACCCAAAAAAATTTTGAATAACTTTTCATAGCCTAGCACAACATAAATTGGAAAATTTGTTTCTTTAATAATTTTTTTGATGCCCAAATTGATGAGAAAAACAAAAATACAAAGATTTCTAAAGTTTCATGCTATTTCTAATTTAGTTTTCTACTCCCCTTCATTTCCTATTTCTTTAATCTTTGAAAAAAATGGGAAATTCGGTTTTTAAAAAAAACAAAAAATTCGTACAAATTTACTACTTTAAACATTTTGCATCATTTTTTGAAAATAAAGGCTACCAAATTTGGGATCAAAAACGTATAAGCAAAAAAATTTTAATTTAGAAAGTACGATGTAAAACTCAATGGGGAAAATTAACAATTTGGGCATTTAGTTTTTTTCATTTTCCCTCTTTAAAAGAAGATAAATTTTTTCTGGGCGCATAAAGATTTGAGCGTATATGTAAATGAATCAACATTTTAGGTTGGTTTAATTAAATTGCATTTGTATTAAAACGACACATTAGATGTTAAATTTTAGCTCCAAAGGTCTAACATTAAAGGGGAAAAAGCTAATTTCGTATCCCCCCCCCCCCCCCCCCCCCCCCCCCACCCCCCCCCCCCCCCCCCCCCCCCCCCCCCCCCCCCCACCTAAGCGCACAGCCTGTAGAGTGGCGCGGTGATTACTGTCTTAAAAAATGCAACAAACAATGCAACGAAGTTTACGTAACGAACAGTGTACGATATATTTTGTAGAGAAAGAAGTGCCCCTCTATTAGTGCCACTGGGTTATTTTTAATGTTATTTTTTATTTTTTTTTTTTTTTTTTTATTTAATTTTTTTTTTTTTAATTTTTTTTTTTTTTTTTTTTTTTGTGGCTTGTGATCGAGTTGAAAATGAGATGTTACGATTTTTCTGCGATTTTTTTCGAATACAAACGAAAATACAAAATGCCTCATCAATATAGTTAGATACAACAGTAATATTATTTAATAAATGTGTATTCATCCTTTTATCACATAGGGGAGGGACTTCTTTATTTCATAAATAATGTTTGGATTCTTGTTTAATTGCTAAATACAATGGGGATAATTTTAAATCCCGATTTATTGATGATTTGGGTATTTCTTAACGCTATATTTATCAAAATTGGCTAATCGAGAAGTAGGGAAGGACGTAAGGGTGCGCGGGGGACAAAGGGGGGGACAGGTTGTGCTGGTCAGAACCAGCCCAAGCGTATGGGGAGGGCAGGGGTTTCCCCCACGTCGGGCGTCTCCCTCGTTCTCCGTCCGTGTTGTCATTGTCGTCGCCGTCGGGGAGGTAGTCAAAGGGAAGGGGAAAGTTACCCCACGACGAGATACGCGACACCACGCGCAGAGACCGAGCATCCACGTTGCACGTCGACGAAACAGGGAAACAAAACACGAAAAAAAGCTACTGCCCCACGACAGACAAACCCCATTAAAAAAACAGAGACAGACCCAAAAATCAATGAAAAAAAACCTATCAGTCTGGACAGAAAAAACATTAAACTGACCATTCGCAGAAACAGAAGTAACGCCATGTACCGTGGAGCCCAACAAGAACACAAAAAAGAGCGAGGGAAAAAAACTCTGCCCGCGTCAAAAAAACAGACAATGCGAGGCTGGGAGCGCTGCCTTTCTTTTTGGGCACCAAATCGACATATAATCGCAGACTGGCGGCGCGCTCGTCCAAAAGGCGGCGTAAATTTTGATTCCGGGCTGGAGCGTATATGGCGCAACGTGTGTTAGTCGCGCCGGTTATGACAAATTTGGGGATTTTTTTCCGATCTTTCACTCCATTTCCTTTCTCGCAAACGCTTAAATAAGATGTATATTTTTTATCACGGTTTGCATTTTTTTTGCTCTTATACAACCACAATAGGCGTAATTGCGTAGGTAGGCCCAAATAAGCCAAAAAAGAACCCTTTCCCATTCCTATATTTTTGAATGGGAAAAGGGGTGAAAAGTAAAATATTATATAATACTATCATCATAAAATAGTTGGGTATAATGTTTGAGGTTAGAATATAAGAAAATAAATATTTGCAGATTTTTATTTATTTTTTAATTACTACTATAAGTAAAATAGCCCCCCGAAATTGGTATTGGTCCAAGGAATTATTACCAAATTTGAATTTAGTAAATGTTAAGTTTTTGAAGTGAAACGCGTCTGTTTGTTGGTATCAACAAATATTTTGCAACAAAATTGATATAACACTGAACAGCTGAAGTGCAAGGTGCAATATTTAACGTTTTCCCGCGATAATGTAATAACAAATAAATAGTAAAACTTGTATTATTTTTCATCATATTCCCTGAAAATGTCAATAAATTAGGCCTACATCTATGCTATAATCCGGATGTTGTCAATCTGTAATCATCGACGAAGTGTGCTTTATTCAGAACATGACGAAACTTCTAAAAAATACTTGGCTGCAGAAACTGTATTTATTATGAAAAATGTTCATTGAAAACGCTTTTTCCGAATTTATTAATATACATAGGCCTACCTTTTTTGTTGTTGATAAAAACGCACTACAGTGTAGTAATTTTGAGATAGCCCATCACATACGAAACAAATTGAATGTAGGCCTATGTGCTATATGTGCTATGCCTATTGGGAAACGGTGTGATAGCCTATTGGCATAAGCATGAATTAAAACTAGGAAAACGCTTAAGTCCCGCCGCGTTGTTGGATGAGCGTAATTGGTGCATTGAGCTGCCATGTGTTATGAGGATTTTCTGTTGTTCTGTGACAAAATTATTACAAAGTTGAATATTTTTTTTAATTAAATTAAATTAAATAAAAAATTGACTTTTTTTTTTAATTTTTTTTATGAATCGTAATTTTAAAAAAGGAAAAAATCGTAAAATTGCGATTTTCATAAGAAATAATTAAGTATTCCATTGCGCTCAAATTTTACAAGAATATATTAATTCATAAAATTAAGGTTCTGTGAAAAAGTCAATTACAATAGGATAAAGCATGTAAGGTTTATAAGTCAAAGACTTGTTTAAAAAAAGAAAAAACGTCGTAAAATTTCGATTTTCATGAGAAATAATTTTTCGATTGCGCTCAAAAACGTGGCAGTTCTAAGTTCAGAGATTTCGAAGGTCTCCATAAAATTTCATCGCAATTGGAGTATCGGTTTAGCCGGAATCGTGTTAACAAACACACAATAATACAAACAGAAAAAAAAAAACATCCCGGATTTTTTTCTCCAGTGTAGTGAAATGGAATCTTCGCTTCGCTCGCTACGCTCATCCAATTATTGTCTGAAATGTAAGACGCCATTTAATATGAGTGTCGGTGACGGGCAAAACACAAAAGTATAATTATTAAAAAATGAACATAAATAAATAATAAATCTATCAAACACAACGGGAAAACACAGTGGGTGACACTATACTGTCTTCTGACTATATGTTTTTGGACTTTATCCCTGGACTTAAATGTAAGAATAATGTTTTTATTAAGAGTAGGCCCTACGAAATTTAAATTGAGATCACGAGAATTTAAAAGTTGTCATTCAAGGGTAAAAAGTTGTATTTTAAAAGAGAAATGTAGGCCAATGATTAACTATTCGAGACATAACCCTTGCGTCAGGTGTCCACTTTATGGTGCACTTACAGGCCCCATTCTTTCATTTAAAATTTGTCATCTTGTGATAACCATACCACAAATATTTATTTATTTTATTTCTAACGCTCAACATCCCTAAACAAAACCTATTACGCCGAAAACTCAGCTTTTTAGTTACATTTACACGTTCGTCCACGTTATTTGCCGCTGTGTCTACCTGAGTAATCACTACTGCTAGGGTTCTACGTTCCGCCAACAGGGCCGCGCTAGTGTGCTTTTTGGTGCCGAATACTTTTCCTAGGAAAGCAGCGGAAGGGTTCTCACCACCGCTAGAAGAAACAGAAACAACAACAACAACAACAAGTAGATGACAGTCAAAAGGTGCGGGGCGGCGAGGTCATATCGTTGTTGCACGTTAAATGCAATGAAATTAATTATAATCATATGTATGTTAGTGGCACATGATCTCCAAGATGTGTAATAATTGGATGTGAGGAGGAGATTTAAATGTGTAGTGAGGTTCATCGTGATGATATTTCATTTTTGCAGATATTACAATATCCATGGATTTTACTATCATTATGGACCAATTAGAACACAATGCATTCAACATTACACAGAACACCTGCAGGTAGATAGTAGATGTAGCACGTTAGGATATATTGGCAGACTGAGTTCAATCGACAGTGCCTAGCAGCGGTTGATAGATCATTTCAGAAGATTTCATTTCATTTTTTG